>JAXQQM020060903.1:0-49134 GCA_034641835.2 Pinus albicaulis
TCCATAAAAGACCAAAAACTTCATAAACCATACCTTTCTACTAACTCATCCTTCCAAAAACTTAAACTTAGGGTGGAAACTCTGTAATCAGTGACAAACTAAGTATAACTTAGCAATTCAGAAAACCTCACCTAAACATAGGAGATATGCAGAAGCCTTCTTGCCAAGAGAACCATTAGATTGTCCATACAGCGTAGCAAATTGTTGAAAGAAAGTGAATCACTCTTCTTTGCAAGTTTCCATCTCAAAGTTTTTTATAAAAAGTTTTCCCAAAGCATCTTTGATAGTGTTGGTGGTGGACCATAGTTCTCATAGAAATCCACCTGGCGACTCCACTAGTCCATCCTTTTTTTTTTACCATCCTTCACATTAGTAAAACCCCAGAGAGGCCATCCATTCAAAACAATCACAAATACCATCCTCTCTAAACTCTAGATTCGAAATCTGGCTTCACGGAGAATCAACACCAGATCTCATCCAGACCCAAATCCCCTTATCATAGTAGATGACCCAGAGAAGATTCTATGGCAAGCTTCTGAAACTGGAAATTTAGCTACCAATAGGTCCATCCGTAAAGCAAGATCATTACCTAAACATCTCACTGCCTTGCAGGATTCCCCCTTTGACTTAAAATCAGCAAAAACCCTTTTTAGGAGCAAGCCACAAAGTAAGATAGACTTTGACAATCTTGATCCCCTAGATCTGCCACAGAGCCCTAGTAGAGAAGCCTCACCTACCACACCTCTTGACTTTCAGCTTCTCCATCACTTTGGCTCCTACCATCCCAGGTCTACTCAAAATCAGATCACTAGTCCAAGTACATCCGCCACACCTATCCAAGCCACTACTGTTCGAACCACCTCAGCTCATCCCACAAGCCCTCATTTTGTACATCATCCATTAGCTCGCGGCATGGCAGCCTGGTACGCACCTTTGGTGTTGCCACAACCTTTGGCTTCCTTACAAAATGACTATCAAGCCAAAATCCCACACTTTACCGGAGTTGAGGCTACCACAACTCAACAACATGTAGATAGGATTAGCGATGCCTTTGAATACATGGAAATAGAAGACGAGACCATCAGAATGAGGATGTTCGCCCAAAGCCTGGGCGAAGAACCCAAAAAATGGTTTAAGAGCTTAACTCCAAACATCATCCACAATCTCCTAGAACTCTACCAAATCTTCATAAAAAAGTGGGAAATCCGAAAGAACCCCATTCAAATCCTGTCAGAGTATAACAATCTAAAACGGGAAAATGGGGAAAGTGTCCAGGGATACTGCACTAGATTCAACAGTGTGTATAACGCCCTCCCACCTCACTTCAAACCCCCACTTGGTTCAACCTTGGCAAAGTTCCCTGAGGGTTTTGACCTAGACATGATTTATTAGCTAAGAGACAAGGACCCCCTTACCTTAGAGGAAATGCAAAAAGTAGCCATAAAGGCAGAAGCCAACTTAGCAGAAAAAAGAGCTAGGACTAGATCAGAAAGGAAAGTCACCTACCGGGATGAGGTCTCCACTTCAGCTCCTTCCTTAGATCCTAGAATAGATGAAGTAGTCAGGTCCATGGCCAAAATGTGGGAAAAGATAAGAGAGAAGACCCCTCTTAGGGACAACCAGCCAAACCCTCCAAACAGAAACCGGAACCAAAATTTTAGGAGGGAACAGCCTCAAAACAAACCAAAGGAAAATGACCAAAAAATTAGGTCACCATTTAATGAAAATTATGTGGAAGAAGACGATAGGGATACATAACCCATTGATGAAAATCATTTGAACCTCATAGGGTCTGATAATGAGAGTGAGGTGTACCTCATAGAAGAAGAACAAGCATTCTTCTCTCCGAATCAGGAAGAAACCAACTATGAAGATCCCGAGGATCCTGCCATATATTTTCAGAATGCCATAGTAGAAGCTCACAGACAATATGACCTTAGAAGCAGAAAAAACCAAGACAAATCCAAGAAAGGTAGCTCAGACACTACTAAAACCCCTGATACCTTCCTTAAAAAAGCAGTGGATAGAAACAAAATCATGGTCAAGAAAACTGACCAAAACAAAGATAAAGCTATTCAAACAAGTCTTAGCTCAGATGCTCCTAGTACCTCCACAAAGATTCCCGAGATGGCTGTGTCAAACAAAATCCTGAAACAAAGTCAGCAAAATCAGAACATAGAGAAAGTCATGGCTGAAAAAGCTGAAGCAAACATGTCTAAACTACAACTACCTTTCAGTTTTGAGGGTGAAATCGCCAAAATAATGATCACCATGCCTCTTACCAAGCTCATCACCCAAAAATATTACAAATCCCAAGTGTTAAAGGTCTTGAATATAGGAAATGATGCCAACACCCTTAACCTAGCTGATGACAATCCTGAAGTATTGTTTGGTCCAAAAATAGAAGGGAAATTCCAAGAGGGAACCACTCTTCCCTTTTACATCAGTCTGAATATCCATGACCAAATCCTTCAAAATGCCATGCTAGACTCCAATGCCTCGCATAATCTTATGCCGAAGGTTTTAATGGAAAGATTAGGCCTAGAAATCACAAGACCATACAAAGACTTATATTCATTTGATTCTAATAGAGTCAAATGTCTAGGCTTGATAAAAGATCTTTGTTTCAGTTTGGCCCAAGTACCTGCAAAACATCTGATCATGGACATAGTAGTAGCAGACATCCCTCCCAAGTATGGAATGCTTCTATCCAGATCTTGGGGAGCCAAGCTCTAAGGAAATATTCAACTTGATATGTCCTATTCCACTATTCCTGTGTTTGACCAAACTAGAATACTCTATCAAGGGTCACACATGAAATACATGATCAGTAGCCAAGAGAGGCCAGATAACATCCTGATGTATTCCTTACATTCCGATCTGAACTCTTTCATTCTACACACTGATGAGGACATTGAAGAAAAGTTAGAAGGATTTGAAACAAACTTAGACCCACCACATCAGCTGCCCCTAGTTCTCTATGATGAACTGGAATCTCAAAAATATCATGATCATGAACAGCTATGTCTTGAGGAAAGTAAGTGTGTTCCTTTTGAAATAGGAGGAGAGCAATAAGTACAAACCATTATGTATTATCAAGTGAATTTCTCAAACCTTAGTCAAACACCAGCAGTAACATCAGGAAAATTTCTCAGAACAAAGGCATTAGAAGACTTACATATCATAAAATTTTTCAGAACTCAGGAGCAGGGAAGCTTAATGTTCTTACCGTACCTCAAGGATTTACCATCGCATAACTATACCACTTCAAATGAAACCTTGACTGTAGCCATAACAACTCAAAATCCAGAAAAAATGCCTGATAAACTTCTTATGAGAGGAGATGATGACTGCTGTCCGAATACACCTGAATTACTTGAACTGGCTAACATCCTGTCACTCCACCAAAGACTTAGAACTGCTAGAATTGGCAATCTCATTCAAAATACTACTTCATATGGAGAAAATAGTGAGAAACACTATGTCACTTCCATCACTCCAAGAAACAACTTCGACAAAAGAAAATACAAAAATATGAACCAATCAGTAATAATCAAAGATAAAATAGCTAGTCATAGGATCTGTTTTGATTTTAGAAACACTAATACACATCCTTGTAACAGAAATTTTATCCTTCCTACCCAAGACCATGATATACCGATGATAAGTGCTTTTAATCATATGTCTTTTCAAGATGATGTTCCAGGTTATAACCAAATGATTCCCTTGCAAAGTAGACAGCTCAAAGATTTTTTCCAGTATGTTGGAAGTAGTTCCAGTTTCAGACTCAGAATTACAAAACCACCGGATATCAAAAATATGCTCGTAAAAGCCATGTTTCCAGTCCTGAATTTCTGCATGTTTACATACCTTGATGATGTCATTATTTATTTCAAAAATGACAAAGAATATATGCATTACTTAAAGAAGATGTACAGTAAAGGAAGGAGCGGAAATCAGAGATATAAAGAGGTACAACGGGAAGATACAGGTTTTTTCAGAGATTCTTGCATGAATCCTTATGTCATGCTTGAAAGAGAAAATTTTCCGAGTTTCTCTTTTCAAGAGCTGAGTGGACCAAGAGTGGTAGGAGATCCTTATGAGGATAAGATGCTTAAGTTTCGCCATTTCCAAGATTTCTGAGTTTAAAACATTTTCAATCATTGTATATACCATTGTTTGAAAAATAGATAAAAAGCAGAAAAGTCAAAAACAATAGAAAAATAGAAAAGAGGGCATTTTGAAAAATAGAAAGAAGGCCCCATGTTCAAAAAATAGTCATTCAGAAAGCGTGCAAGTCTAAACGCCGCTACTAGTGCTCAAATGTCTTGTTCAGTTATCTAGCCTAATCATAGCTGAACATGTTTTAAATTTATTTGTTGATAAGTTAGTGAGTGAAAAAGATGGTCAACATTGTGTAAGCTTGACTTATCAAAGAGAGTAGATTAGGAAAAGATACTGGTTCCACATGCTCAAAACAGAGCCTAAGAGGGAAACAAGAATGAGAAACAAATTTTGCATCCTAGCCCCGTTTTTCTAGATTTCTTTTTTTGCAAAATAATATTTGTGTGCAGCTTGTCTTTCATGCTGCAAGTACATGACAAATCAGACTGTTTAACCCTGATTTGATCATTTTTCAATTTCATGTTTTAGATTAGAGAACAAAATCCTGTCAAACAACTTAAACTTGACAGTTGATCTAGCATAGGTAGAGTAATGAAGGAGTTCATCAGCTTAATATGAACTCCCAACAGATATAAGTATATAACTAGATAGGTTCATTTTTCAATAAAAAATATATATATTGTCAAAGGGTTGCTAGTCCAAATGCACCGAAAGGAAGAAAAAATGTTAGGAAAGATAGTGGGGTAGGTAGAAATATCATTGATGCTAATCATGCTGTCAAATTTCAGAACTAGCATCAAGGAAGAATGAAATTTGCGCCAATGGATAAGGCACTGGTCTTCATAAGCCAAAGATCTAAAATTCTAGACACCTCCTCAAAAGGAGCTGCCCTCCCCAAATGGAGCCACTATTAGTCATCAATATTTTTCACTTGTTGGTGATGACTAGTTGTAATAGCCAAGTTTCCTAGCAGCTGATCTAAAAATTTGTCAAATTTTCCAGTTGGAAAATGCCCATAAACATTTTTTTCCCTCCTACCTTTTCAATCCGCTCATGACGAGATGAAACGTCATTATCAAGCCCTGTCTAGCCTCAGCCATACTAGCTTGTCCATCAGCTCCAAAGAAAACAATCCAAATCTGTCCAAAGAAGTCTCCCCTAAGTTAGGTAGTGGCGCTCTAGGCATTCCTCACTTGGAAAACTATCCTAAAAGCCAAAGAACCTCTATCTACTATAGACCAGTCATAAAAAACCTTCCCATTCTGCAAATAATTTGATTACACCCCTAAGTCGCGCCACTAATAAGCCCTAAAGTCTCAAACAATGCACATGCCCTCGGTCAAACTGATATTAGGTGGTTTTACAGTGATTCAATGGATCTTTTCAAGAGCAGAAGTATACCAGCATTCCTAGAAGACAGTATTTGTTTCCACATGAGAAGACAGCTGCTTCTCATGTAATTTTGAGCCTGGGATGTAGCTACAGGGCATAGAGTTGTTTCATTAAACTCATGCTATCACAGTCACAGCATGAAAAGGCAGTGAAAGGAAAAATAACACTGTTAAAAGCTGATGAAATGGCATCACTGAGGAAAAACCTCCTTCATCTATAAGCAGAGGATTTGAGGACAGAAAAACATCCTTCATTTATAAGTAGAGGGTTGAGGACTGAGAGCGCCTCCTTCATCTATAAGCAAAGGGCCAAGGATAAGGTTTGATTTTATGAATTGCACTGACTGGAAGACAATTTTTTGATTACAGTGAGATAACAACTGAGGGTCTCTGCATAAAAATGATGTTAAAGGCAGAGGCAAAGCAACGGGCTTTTAAAATTGGTTTGCATGAGTTTCAATGTTATTGAATTACTATGTGAAGCTAATAGGTTGATTATCAATGAAGAAATATTGTTAAGCAGATGGCCAAAGGAGTCAAAAAATCTTGGTCTCAAACTGACTTCTGCCACCAAGTATAAGGGAAACCACTATCAGTATGTTCATCAAACATTCTTTATTTGGTTGAGACATAGGTTGAAAGGAAACTAGGCATTTGTCAAAGTAGGCCTCCTTCATCTATAAGCAGAGGGACAGAGCAGTGATTGATTTTAGGGTTTTCACTGATTGAGAGAAAAATTGTAAGAACAGTAGGAGACAGTTGAAGGCTTCTGAATAGAGAAATGATGTCAAAAAACAAAGGGAAAGCATGAGTACTATAACTATCAAAGAAGCTGACTTATCTCCTATCAGAGTTTTCTTTCAAAGAAAGTCTGGAGCCAAAAATGAACAAACCTTGTTGAGGGGTTTAATTTTCTTAAAAGTTACAAAGATTCATCTCCTTGATAAATAGGCTTAACATTTAGTTTCTGTTCCTTTAAACAAAACAGAGTTGAAAAGTAGTTGAAATCAGCTAGGTTAGACACAAGCCAAAGAGTGATGATTATTTTTCAAAATGTATTTTTCTTCCTGTTCATGAAGAATTTTCTTTCAATAACTAATCATAGTGGACAAGAAGGCAATCCAAGCTTATTTTTCCCAAAAAGGCATTGCAACTAAACACAGGCTCATAAATATGTAAGAAGGATTATGGCATGAGTTTCAAGTTCTGGAACAACATTCAAAGCAAATAATGCATGCCACTGTTACAAATGAAGGCATTTTCCTTATGAAAATAGGTCAAAGGTACCTTGTTGTTGCATTTTGAGTAGAGGAGAAGTTTTTAGAAGAAGTGCCCTCTTGATGGACAGATGATAGTAAAGATCAGGTGAGTACAACTGGTTTCAACCTCACAATCAAAGAAAAAGTCATTTGGAGAATACATCTACAGTCCCTATATGGATTTGAGCCAGGTTCCCTCTAACAAGTAGATACAATCATAAGGAACAGAAACTGTCAAATCAAGTTTTAAAGAGATAAGTCATCTCCTTGCAAAATGGCAAAAGATGCTTCACAAATCATTGGTCTTCCTTTTCAATAAGAAAAACACTGAGTGATGATTAGCCTTCAAAGTGGTTTTCTCACGGTGAAAAAAGATCACAAGCACGAAGACCTCCAAAAAACAGTCACCCACAGTTTTTCAAAATGGCCCGGTCAAGTTTGGGTTTGTTTTATTTTGAAAAATCACAAATGATAAGATTGCGTTGTGATTTGTTGTTTCACAAACCAACACATTTTTTCAAAAAGGGACATACAAAAACCCTCACAAAAGGAACCACAAAGGGTGATTGGCTTGTTCATTTTTAAAAGGAGTTAAAGACCGTTGCCCATACCTATTTTTGCATTTCAAAATGCAAACAACTCCCCTTTGCTGTTCACTGGATCAAAGAAAGAGTTTTTGAGCGAAAATTTGCAGAGTTTAGAGCTTGGAGACTGCACGGTGCGCCTGGAAAAGTGTGTGGCGCGTTCAGGACTGATTTTACACAGAGGTTGTGTTGTTGCGCGGCACGCCTGTAGGCACCGGTCACGATTGCCCATCGTCGACCCGACACCTTTCTATTGCGTGGCGCCTTCCCTATTGAACGTGCCGCGCATGATTTCAAGCGATAAAATTTCCTCCAAACAAGTCGTGAAGCTACTCAATTCGTCAAGCAAAGCCCACCATCGATCTTCAAGGTATTTTGTTTGCCTTCATTGCTAAATTCAAGCTGTTAAGTGATGGAAAAAAAATGAAACTCATGGTGTAAATCAAAGTGATTTGTGAATATTTCGAAGAAAGTTGTTACAGTGGGAGAACGGTGGAAGGTTCATTTTAGCTTCAAAGAACCTAAACTGCCCCAAAAAGTGCTAAAACCTCACACTCACTACAAGACACAATAAACACCATTTTAGTGGTTTTGTCAAGTATTGAGGGTATCCTAACTGTTTCAGCAAAAAAAAAAAAACCATAAACTTTGTCAGCTATATGTATTGGTGAAAATAGTGGTAAGGAGGGTTGAAATTTTGTTGAAAATCTGAGATTGCTGTGGCTATGATTTCCCAAGGTTGACATAGTGATAATGGTGTGTTTATGATGATGTCAAAGGCCTAAAAACTTCCCTCAATACAGTGCTAAAAGCATAAGACTACAAGTCAAAATATACACAGTAATAGAAGTTTGTCAAATTGTTGGAGGTGCCCTAACTATGATAGGGAAAATTTAACCTCTGTCAGACCAGTGTATGGTGGAAACATTGTTAGGAGGTAAAGCAGTGTTTGCAAGGAAAGCATAGTGATTATTGAAAGAAGTAAAACAGTGAAAAAATCGATGCCTCATTTGTCCCATAAAACAAGTGTGGTAAAAAATCTTTCAAACTCAGTCTAGAGGTTTTTATCTGCCTGTGAATGTCAAACAGTGAAGTACAAGAGAAGTATTTTGATTAGGAGGGGTGTTTGTCTCCTACAAGGCTGTCTTGCTTATACCAAAAAACACAGAAAAGCTTTGTGACCTTAACCAACACAGTGATCATAAATAAATTGCTTTGTCATTATTCAAAAGTCCTCTCTGTGTGGTGAAAAGAAAAAATCAGTGCTGCCTTTTTTTCCATGAAACAAACTTTAGTGAGTGAAGCTGTCATTGCAATTTGAAGGTGATTTGTCAAACTGTGTGTGAGAAACAGTGAAGTACAAGGAGGGTGTTTTTGATTGGAAGCAGTGTTTTGCCTCTGTCTAAATACAAGGCTATCTTGTTTTTATCAAAACATAAAGGATGTTTGTAAACATACCCAGCCACAGTAACATTTTCACTATGTGCTTGTTATTTTGATAACTTTGGTTGATTAGCATACAAAGGGAGACAGACAATATTTTGGAAGGAGCTGAGAGTTTTGTGTTAAAAGAATCATTTCACATAGCATTTGAAGAGATCTCCATTGGTCAAACAGTGACTAACAAAGAAGACAGAGTTTTGTTTGAGAAAGCATTTTAAAAACCATTTTGAGGCAGCTTGGTGTTGTAGAGTGCATTCAAAACAAGATGCCCCCCAGGCAGGACATTAGGAGTGGCTTGCATAAGAGATTTGAGGCTACTTCCACTAAAGAGGTGAATGCCCACCCATCAGTCTTGTTCAATTTCCATGAGGTTGGGTGTTTAGATTTTTGTCAAAGAGTGAAAGAGGTGAAGAGCTTTTCTCCTTTGACACACCTTTGCACTTTGAGGTTTCAAGGCAAGCATTTTCAGCTAGCAGGCCTAGACTTCAAATTCTCTCCAAGGTCCATCTCCAAGGCCACTAAAATCCCCTATATTGGGGAAAGTGGTTTAAACAAGGCCATTTGGACTCTAAAGATTACAAGCCCTTTCTAAAGCCTGAGCATAGAGATTCATGTCCTTCTATTTTCCCTTTCTCATATCTTTTGGCCAGCTACGCCCCCCTCATGAAAATCATCATGAAATACTTCACTTGTGAGGGAAGTTTTTCCCGAATTTATGCATATCACATTCGACTGCTCATGCATTTCACTAGGGCCAAATTGCTAAATATTCCTTTCTTCTTACACAAGAGCATTGAGAAAATGGCCTCCACTGTTCAGAAGAAGCCTCCTTCACAACAAATAGCCTGTCTCTTCCATCACTCTCTCATCAAATTCATCATTCTTCATCAACTTTAAAAGAGGGAGGTCTCTTGGGATACTTTCGTCACCCATCCAGATTTCTCCACTGTCCCTCTAGTTCATACATCCCCTACACCTCCTACTCACCATCCTTCACCTTCTTCTAGCAGACCTATTCCCAAAAAGCTCAAGTTTACTACAGAACAAACAAAGGAGCCTGAAGAAGGAGAAGAGAGTGACCATGAGGAGGAAGAAGGACATGAGCAGGAAGAGGAAAGTGATGATGAGCAGCAGCAAGGGGATGAAGAAGAAAGTGCTGAACAACAACATCACAGTGAGGTAGAACAGGAGCGGACTTTTGATGATACAAAACAGACTTATGATGAGGGTGAGCAGACTTATGATGATACACATCAGCATGAAAGTGCTGGACAAGGGCAACCACAACTATATACATGGCAGCCACAGCATGACGGACAACAACCTAAAAAATAAAAGGGGAAGCATGATAAACATATGTAAAATAGTGAGGAGGACAACCCTCAAAGGGAGATGCAAAAAGACAGCCTAGGCATCCATGAAGAGAGCCAAGACATTGGCAAAAATTAAGGGAAAAGTGACAAGGGTGAAGAGCACATGGAGCATGTGCTAGCTGCCTCTCCAAGGCAAGGTGCCATGCTCTCTTCTCCAAAAGTGGCCAAGCCCCAGAAAACAAAGAAAAGGGTGCCTAGAGTCATAACTCCAAATGTGACTAGGGCCCTCCGAAGCAAGGGAAAATTGCCAAAGAAGCCCATGGTCGAATTGCCTAAGAGGAAGAGTATTAGAAGTGCCACACAAAGCAAAGGGAAGGGCAAGGAAGAAAGCAGTCATGAATAGGAAAGGGAATTTGACATCATCCAAATCCAAAGTGATGATAGTGATAATGAAGCCCAGATCCTAGAAAATCTCTTGATCCATAGAGAAAGCCAAATTGATGCCTTGAAGGATGATCTTCATAGAGCTATGAACTTCAATCAATTTTTGCAAATTCAAAACAAGCAGATGAGTGTCCATATGGCTGTTTATGAGACACGGGTAATCAAATACAAGAAGGAGGCCTCCAAAGCACAAGCGAGGTTGGAAGAACTCATGGGCGAGTTCAATGAAAGTCAAGGCGAAGATCAGCCTAGGCGAAAGAGGCCAAGAACCATGGGGCTTAAAAAGGCCCTTGAGAACCAAAAAGAAGAAGAAAATGCCCTTCTCCAATCTACCCCTCTCACTGCATTGTTCGAATAAGAGATATAGAACAATCGGGAGGCATGGATTGAGAGAGTTAATGATCAATTGGAGAGGAAATTTGAGAAGGAAAACAGGGACTTAGACCTTCAACGGAGGATGACAGGGCATTATAAAAAGTTAAATCAGTTTTCCCCACGAAAGTTGAAGGCTGCTCAAGAAAAACTCAAGGAGGCCAAAGGGAAGCGACTGGAACAAAAATAGAGGAAAGACACCTCAAGACTCCAAATCTTGGCCTTTGCTTCACAACATGTTGCTGAAAACCCTTGAGGGTCATGCTCGCCAAGTTTGGGCGAAATTCGACATATTTTGGTTTTTTGTCATTTTTGGGTTTTTGGCCAAAACTCATGGGCCTCGCCATTTCAGTTTGGGGCATCATAAAAGAATGAGAATGGTATCATTGGATGCCATAATTTTAGGAGCACATACTCAGCGATTTTTAGGACATTTTAAGATCATTTTCTCCCCTGAAATGGTGAAAAATGCTCGTTTTTTCTACATTCTGTCCGGTTTATCAGCAAGGCTTATTTTTTGGGTTTTTACACACAGGCCTATTTTTGGAGGACTTCTAGTGGTCATTTTGGATCAAATGAACATTTTCCGAAAGTAGAGACTCAGATATTTCTAACGAGCCATCATGAGCCTCATTTTGACATCGGAAAGGCTTCCAAAAGTTGCCGGCAAGTCGGGGGACCCTTTTCTGATGTATTTTTTGAGTATTTTTGTAAAAAATGAACTTTTCAAAACTGCTTTTTCCTCATGTGCGTTTAGTTATTTTTGCACATGAGAAGCTATGAAAAGTCTATTTATTTCCCTCTTTTAGCATTTTTTAGTTATTTTATGAGATATTTTGTGCCTTGGGCTTTGCAAAGCCTCAAGGACAAAATAAGATATTTTGGATAGGCCAATGAGATTGCAAGTTGAACTAAGAGGTTTTCCTCACTTGGGCCTATATATTCCAAAGGATTTCATTGTAAACAAGGTTGAACTCGATGAATAGAAGCAATATATGGTCTTATAAGCTTTGGAAGAAATACTTGTCTCATGATTTTGGATAGTCTCTTAGATGTTCTTGGATGATGAAAGAGGATTGTTGTTGGATTCCATGAGTTGGTAGAATGGTATAGTGTCTCTCTCTTTGTTTTTTTTCCTAGTTTTCATTCATAAATCCATGTTATTTCTTGCTATAGGACAGTAGAGAACAAATTTGAGACATTCCCTTAGAGGCACCTCAAATTTCCTGTTTCTTCATAGCTTCCATGTTTTCTTCATTCTTAGTCACATTAAAGAATTCTTGATTGCTCTTTAATAACTTAAGGATATTGGTGCTTGTTTCATTCATGGTTTTATGCATGCTAAGTATGATTTACAGTATGCTCTACTTACTCATGGCTAGCCATAGCTCCATCCATGAAATTTCTCTTTGACTGATTAGATTGTCATTTGTTGAACCAAGGATGTCTTGTTCTGATCTTGCCCTTTGCCTAAGACTATGCAATCTTGTTTTCAAAGTGCCCAATAACTTGAAGTACTGTGTTTAGGCATTCTGGCATAGTGATTTAAGTTGTTTTTCTGTCTTAAGTGTATTTCCCCCAAGTCTGATAGCCATTTCCCAAAGTTAGAGAGTTATATATCTCTATGCATGGCTTGAATGTTTATTTCTATGTATTGATTAGCTTATAGTTACATTTCTCATGATTAATGGTTTTCCCTACCATGTTTATGTCAGCTATTAAACTAGTTATGCTTGAAATCCTTTGTTGTTCACAAACTTGATGTTCATCTTACTCCATTTTTCCCAAAGATCCTTTCTACCTCGAATCAAATCAACCCTTCAACAACCTTGTATCACCATCTGATAGCTTTATTGACCTCTTCGACCCCATAGCCTAATTGATTTGACATATTTTTACCTATCTTATATCTTTGATCAGTTTCATCCCTCACAACCTAAAAACCAAAACCAAAAAACCTACTTCATAACTAGCCTAAAATCATAACATAATAAGAAAACACACAGATATCCCTTACACAAATAGAGAGAGCCCTCTCTGAGTCTAGGAAGGCTAGGTCCTTGGGCTCCAAAGATTGGTTTGATTTTACACTGTCATTTGGCTTGCCAATCAGCCAAATCACGGGACCCTAACAAACACCATGAGGCACCTTTGCAAGATGAGGAGCCATTCCATCTTGACACTGACATGACAGACTTGAGGTGAATGAAGAGAAAAAACCGTAGAGCATATCATAATGGAGAAGGATGTTGAGATCAAAGAACTTAAGGACAAGTTTTCAAAGGCCACCTTCTTGATTTCATTCTTGGAACAAGAGAATATGAAATTAAAGGTAAATCAACTACTCTTGAATAGGCCTAAAGTTGATTTGAGAAAAGAAGATGTAAATGGAAAAGTAATAGTTGACATAGCTGATTCAGATGATCAGGAAGAGTAGGTAAGAAGAAAGAGGCCAAGGAATAGAGGCCTCAAAAGGGAAATTTAGTAGCAGAGAGAAGCATCTCCACTAAGGGCCCAAATGACAATCAATGAGCTCATATTTGCAGAATTCGAAAAGGATAGGGAATATATGCTTGATAGAGTCAATTGTCACTTGGAGAAACTTCTGAAGAGGGAAAATAAGAACAAAAACATACAAAGGCATATGGCCATGCATTACTACACCCGAAATTAGGTCTCCAAGGTAAGAATCAAGCAGTTGAAGGAAAAACTCAAGGAAACCCTAATGAAGCAAAAAGAGAAGGGTAAGTTGGATTTACTTGATGATGCTTCCCTCATAGCATAACATACCATCATAAGTCTCCATGGAGAAAGTCTAGAACAATTTTGGGCAAATTAGGATAAATTTTGACAAATTTTGAAGTTTTTGGGCATTTTCACAATTTCTGCACAATCTTTGGTCCAAAAGGGTAGCGAGCCTCACATTGCTCTTTTATTGGGGACGTCCAAATCACAAAGTTTTTTCATTTATGGATTTATTTTGACCTCTACATCAACTTTATCCCTTGGGAGAGCCATGTTAGCACATTCTGGTGCGTGAAATGTCAAAAACCCACCTAAAAATAACCTTTCTTCCATGTTTTTCAGAAGCATGCTACACTTTTGGAGTAGTTGTGGGATAAATGAGTTTTGGAGGGCTAGAGGCAATATTTTTTAGTGCTTGAGGGTTCTATGGTGTAGTAGACATGCATATATTTCTCTAGCATCTTTCAAATCTTGATTTAGACCTCAGGAAGGCTTCCAAAATCCTCTTACAACTGGCACTCTATGCTTTCTCTTGGCACGCTGTGCTTTTCTGATAATTCACTGCATTTTTGCCTAGAAGCTTGTTTTCTCAGTTTCAACAGTCAAACTCAATTTCTCTTGTTGTAATTTGTCATTTTTTTAGTTGTAATGATGTAATCAATGGTAAATATGCTAGTTAGAGTGAAATTTAGGTGGATTCATGCTTGTAAATTCCTTTCATGGTCAAATGTATCAGTTTTTCTATTGTGAGGAGAGGTTTATTAACCTCCCTAGTCTTTAGGTTTTAGGTGAGGAAATATTGTGAACTATTCCTCCACTCTAGGATTCAGCCTATGAGAGAGGGGACGTTTTTTTTGTCTATATGTATGGATTTATTAGTCATTTTGATGGTTGGACATCAGAGGGCGAAACCATTGTAGCTTGTACTTTAGCTTTTTATTCAAGAAACCAAAGCACCAGTTGCAACTATTATCTAGGAATTCTCGTGCTATGATTTTATGATGTTGTATTTTATCTGTTACAGTTTTATATAGATGATATACATGTCTCCTTTCCATATCTGCTTTCTTCTGTGATTTTCCTAAAAGTTTTATAAGTAGAATTCTTTCATGAAAGCCCTGTTTTGTTTGGTACTGTCATTTTATGTAATCTTCCTTCATGTTTAATGAATTCTTAACACATGCTCATTAAGATCTTCTTACTCTTTCAAAACCTACACTACACCAATAAAATCTTAAGCCCATCACAAAAACATAGCTATCTTGCTCCTCCATCTCTATTGTAGCTATGACCCTTTGATACTTTGACCTAGTTACCTGATTTTCCATCCCTGATCCATAATAAAAACAATCAATCTTTCAAAATCCTAGAGCTGAGCTATCTAGCCTAAAATCCATTCTTCCTCCAATCAAACCCTTTGGCTGTGTTTTTCATAGAGAGATCCTTCTCTAGTTTGGTAGGGCTAGCTAGGTACAATGGTTATACCTACATCATCAAATTTTCACATAAGGGAAATATATTGCTAGATCATAAAGACCAACATTTTATCATTGATGAAAATAAATCAATTAAGTGAAATTTAATAGGTGTCCCTTTAGGATGTCGTGCTAGAAAACCAATTAGAATTATTCAGTTGTGATTCGAAACAAGTCTTTGTAGTAAAAAGTATAAATTGGAAAATAGAAATGTAGCATTTTTCTAGATAATTGAAAGTGGCCCCGGGAACATTAAAAAATGATCGTCACGGAAAAGCATAAAAAATTACTATTGACATTTTCCCTTCACCTTCTGTGTTGTAATTTTTCTTTGTACTAGTTTGGCCATTACACAAAGAGTGTGCAATTGAAACCTTATAATACTTCATTTACTATTGAAATGACAGCTTGATCATGGAACAAATACCTACATTTTATGATACTTTCATGTGGCTACATTTTTAGAGATAGAGATATAGTAATATTTACATTACTTAATGACAGGATTTATGGTACATCAAAAAACTTCAACAAAAAATGGGATGAATATGATGCAAGATGAATTTTAACAAAATATTCACTTTGTTAATGGTTACTTATTAAACATCTATGACAATATTAATTGGAAAGAAAATTAGGAATTTTACTTTTTTAGTAGGAAAGTAGGTCAAGGACATAAACTACATAACAAACAAATTCTTACTCATAGAAACAAAATAATATGCATAATCATAAAAACAAGAATATTATTTTTACTTAATCAAATGCAATACATAAAATCTATACATGGATTACAGAACACTTTTGCATTGAAATGTTCAAAACATGTTAAAAATACCTCCTTAGGATGAACAAAAACCTATAAGTACTATAAAATGATAAATATAACTCTTACTGGTAACTAAAACATATCAAATTGAAAATTATAACAAGTACAACAGATCTAAATTTAAATCATGTCAATGTTTTATTCCTATGAATACAGTACATACTCGAAACTTTGAATCTTAATCTAATCATTCTTTTCTCTCCCCTGAACAAAATGATTAATAATATATAACTTGACTCTCTTTAAAGAGTAAGTTAGGGTTGTACACTAAAAATAACCTAACCCTAAGCACCTAGGTTAGAATTCCCAATTTGCAAGCATACATGCATGAGCTTCCCTTTTAGAGAAATATGCCTAGACTGGAGTAGCCTACACATGCACCTCACCTTCACCCTCTTCTTGGGATCAATAACCTACCTCTCTAAAACCTATTTAAAGCTATTTTCCTCAAATTGGAAAAGTAAATCATAAATAGAAAAAAAACTCAGAAAGCGAACTTAACTAAAATAGAAAATTGGCTGAATAGGAATTTTCTAAATCTAGAACAACAATGAATTGAAGGTGGAAACACTGGAAATAAACTAAGACCTGAAGCATGCATGTGTCCTCTACTCCCCTACTTAACTATACCTCCCTCACACTCTATTGGACATGTTGTAACATAATTGGTTTTGATATGTTAGATATTTTTTAGAACAAAAAATAAAAATAAAAAATGTGTGTAAATATATATGAAAAATGGGACAAAAAAAAGAAAAACTATATATATATATATATATATATATATCAAAATCCCAAAATAGTGGCGTGCACATTTAAATGATGCCTTGTTGATTAGTTGAATTACATTTGATTAAAGTTAAATGTAATTAGTATTGAATAAACATGTTTATTGAATAAAGAGACTCGACAAGACCTTTTGTCGCTTTCCATTGGTTAAAGAATAAATTCTTGGATTTAAGTGGCAAATTAAACCTATGGAATTCGTCTCTCTCTCAGTTTATCTTTCCACAAACCCAATATTTCCCCGAAGTTTTTGTGTGGTGTCAGCTTAGGTATATCCAAAGTCAAAGGGAAGTAGTTTCTCAGGATAAGAAACTCTTAGTCACCGTCACTTCTAAGTCAATCAGTAACATGCTACAAGTGAAAACCCTTAATCCCTGCATTCATTTTCTCTAGAATCCCTTATGGACATATATAAGAATCTTGATTTTCCCCAAAGAACTAGGATTTTTGAAACCTCCTTACCAGAAAATGTTCAATTACCTAAAAACAATCCACCCTATCAATCATCCATGTTTTCAGAGATGGCCAAGAAGATTATATCTATTGTTGCATGCCTGTTAGGTTATTATTCTGATTAATAGGTCGATGAGCTTATAATTGGTTTTCTGTCAGTGTTCTCAAAAAATGAAAATCCTTTTGTCATCTTCAATTATAGCGAATTTCTAGCAGAGTCAATTCATCAGCAATTCATGAAATTGTCGATAGAAGGAGTATTCAAATATTCCTCTATTTTAGTATATTTTTTTCAATTTTATCAGTCATACACATTCTCTTTTCCTTTACAAAATATGGAAAACCAAGGGAATACACAGTCAGTAATCCACTGGACCTAGTTGATGAGAAGAATTCCATTGAATACACATTCAATGACTTTGTGGATCAATTTTTACATGTGGTTTTTAAGCCTATTAAACAGTGATGCAGATTGAAGGATTGGGTCAGAGATTAAAATAATTATGCATCTCAATGAAAAAAATAGAACATGAGATTTGTAATTGTACCAAAATTACACAGAGATTAGGGTATATGGCTGTGAGCTACCACCATACAGATTTCCCAAGCTTGTCCCTATCCGGATTTTTTCTCTAGAATATATTAGGTAAATGATTAACATGGACTAACTCCATTTTGTAGTAGCAAAGAAGACATCCCAATTTAAAATCAAAACTCAAATAGAGCCTTTTATTTATAATGCTATATCAACAGGAAAGGAAGCATATGTGCTGTTAAAACTGTTGAATTTCAAGTTCAGCTTCACCTGGTCATATGGCCCACTAGGAGTAGTTTCTAAGTAGATGGTAGAGAAAAATACTACCCCATATGCACATACTCCTAGACCTGAAATAGAATTGTATATGAACCAGGATGAATGGAAGGAAAACACCTTACAGGAAGAATAAGAGCAAACTATACCAACAACAACATCACAAAATTCAGTGCCTAAAGAAAAGTAGGACAAAATACCAAGGATATTTTCTTCCCATGTGGTCACAAAGATCTCGGGTAAAGAATTCAAGAAATACAGTAAGAGGAAAAATACAAATAACACAAATGAATCACAACAAGAGGATACTACACAAAATCATCCAATTTTTATGACAGGTCCATTTGTACCATCATCTTCTACAAATGTTGGATCTCCTTTAGCTTCTCGAGATGCATCATCATCACAGACAAGGGAATTGCAACAAACTCAAAATTAGCAGAACATATTTTCAGTTTGTTAGAACCCTATAATTTACAGTATCACAAGGTGACTGTGTATTTTATCTTTGCAAATTTTTCATACTGTACATAAATGTCAATATTCAATACATTTTCCAAAGCAAGAATCAAAGGAAGAAAAGGCAGTGGAGAAGTAGTTAAGGCAAAGAAAGAAACAAAGAGGCAAGGAGAAGCATTACACCATTAGCGAATACAAAGGCAGCAGAGAAGTAGTTAAGGTAGAAAAAAACAAAGGAAGAGTCATGAACGTGTTGGGTAGAGCTGTGAACGTGATTGGGTCAACTCGTGCACGTTTGGTCGAGTCGTGAATGCTAAAGCGAGTCAGGTTATGAACAAGTCATATATTCTACGAACAAATAGAAAGATACGAATGTGCATGGCCAAATTCCAAAATCCTTTCATTGTCATCTCCTAAAAACCTTCCAAATGTGATATGCGATGAAGTGGGACCCATTCACCCATCACACTTCCTTTTCATTTCATTTTCCTTAAAAAGATTAAAACTTCACCCCTTTTCCGCATTTATGCTTTATATTTCTACTTTACCTTTTCATCGCTATATCATTGTTTTACCTTCGCCTTATTATTTCCCCGATTGTGATTAAAGTGGGCCCATTCTCCTAGACACGTCACCTTTTCCCCCCACCATCCATCGCATTTTTCATATTAAACTTTTTGCATTGCAACAAAACCTCAACACTTGTGATCACCGATTTGCGATATATCGTATCGCACCTTTTTTAACTTACCGTTTGAAGCACCGACAATGTATTTCGTTTAACTTGTGATGCAGTTGGAACCACCACAAAAGCTCCTCCCCCCACTTCAGGCCATTTTAAATACATTGATATATCATGAAACCTCATAAAAATTTACCTTGCCACAGAAATATTCGTCACTTTATAACTTTGCCGATGCAGTGGGCTCCATCTTGCCACATCATCCTCCAATCAGTGCACAATGCACTTCATGGATTTTAGCACTTACCTTATTTTCCAAAATTCTAAACTCTACGATGTGCGATGCGGGTGGGTCCCTCTCCCCACACTTTTCACTTCGCATGTTTTGGCATTTTACCTCCGCCACTTATATCTAAACTTTAAGATTTGCAATCTGCGGGCTGCGGTCAGGTCCCACCTTTCCTCCACGTCACTACCTTCTCCCCATGCTTCGAAATTCAAATATTCTAGAGTTTACCTCTGCTGCTTAATGTTAAGATTTGTGATCTGCGGGCTGCGGTCTGGTCCCACCTTACCTACCATGTTGCCTTCGTACTTCACATTGCAACGCCTATTCCATTTGCAATATGATGTACAACCAGATCTAAGCTTTGAGGGCTGATCCATTCTACATATCTCTAAGCTAGAAGCTTGAGATCAAATTCATAGCATGAGGGTACTAATAATCTCAAAAATTCAACCCAGACTCGATGGGAGGCAATAGATTTCTCTTTCCCTCTAGTAGCTAGGATTTTCATTGAAAAACTAAAAGTGAAGGATTGCTTATCATTTTAGTTTGCATTTTAGGAATTTCCAATACATCATCGTGGTGAACCTTGAAATGCAAATTGATAAACAAGATCAATTTAAAATTTATCTCAATTTACCTAACAAAGCATTGGAACCATAACGATAACATTTAGAAGGTCCAGGCTAGAGATGTGTTCCGACGTCTTAAAACATAGCAGCTGTCGTTAATTTTTTGCGATACATTCTAAGTGTGATAACTCACTCCACGTACGTAAGTATATCATAGCTTGTCCACGTACTTTCGGGTATATCATGCGGTGTTACAGTACGAAAAGTATAAAGGGGTGCTCTCACTATGCGGTTTCGCATCAGAAAACGCTAATACAGACTTGGGCCTCCACGTACCTTTAGGTATATTTTGGAGGAAAAATTTAGGTTTCTATCCATCCATAGTGAACCAAGTTGGCTTACTTTTAAATTTTGATACACCGAACACAACATTCGGGGAGATTGCCTGCCTGTACTTCTTGGTTCGCCAGGAGGTATTCTGCAGTTCACAGTTTCTTGGTAAACCTTTTTCCTAGCATAACCCTTTTATTTTGTTTATTTTTTTTGGTTAAAATAAATCAGTAATCGTGGAAGAAAAAAATTCTTTCCCTCGTTGTTCACATAGATTAGCACTGAAACCACCTTTACCACCATAATTTACTCTTGGTTGGTGAAGGTGAAAACACTCTACCGAATCAAGTACTATTCGTACCTATGGTGAAACATCATCTTCCCATATACCAAAGCTAGCTCAAGTTGTTTCTACACATCCCAGTTTGTCTACTGTTGTCAAGACGGAGTCCTCATAGCTACCTGTGGTCACGATCCATCCAATCAATGAGACCATACCTCCTGGACTCGACGTTTTTCAACTAGAAGTTGATCCAGATCCTGTCTCCATTTTGCCAGAACATATGAATCCTGAAGTTGAACAAATGGAAGTTGTTCCTACATTGGTCGTCCCACAAATTTCTGTAGCCATTGAGCCTCCCATATCACACAAATAACTTCCTGAAATATACTTTGGGCCTGACGGTGAAATACTTCCACCTGGTTTAATTTCGATTAAAGAAATCCCACAAGACGAGACACCTTTAACTCCAACCCATTTTGGGGAGGATATTTACCTGTATGAGTCTTTTTCTCAATCACCACCCTTTGCTTTTGTTGATCCTGTTCCTATTCAAAATCCCATCGATCCAAAAGGGTATACATTTGGTCAAGTAACCATGCCTGAACCAACATCGTCGGTTGGGCCATCTGTTCCAATTACGTCAGTACCTGCCCTCGCTACCCTGTCGATGTTTACAACTTCACCAGAGTCATATTTTCATGGTGGTCCTATGGTCCCATCAAGTTATATATATTTATCTGGAATTTTCTTTGGTGCATCTTCAAATCCATGGACTTTACCAATGTCATCGTCTAGTATTATAACTGGTAAACCTATAGTGAGTACTGAACGACTTGATTCTTTATACACATCATCAAATCAATCCAGTCCTTCTAGGTATATTCCATCAAGTACCATATCAACTGGACTTCCAGCATTTGGAGAGAAATATTTTCCATCTTATTATCCTCCTCATGCTGGGGGGCAACCTTTGGTCACCCACTATGACAGTACTCCGTCACTTTTTGGTCAACCTAATGTCAAAATGAATGTTTGTCAATGGCAGCCCACTCTGCCTATCCAACCACAAATGGTTGTACACTCGTATCAACTAGTTCAACCTGTTACACCCACATCATTTACACTTGTTAATACATCTTTACCCCTGTTAAAAAATAAAAATGTTGTACAACAACATTTTCAAGCAGGTTCTTCAACTCAATACCCTCAAATATTGGGTCCACAGACTCCAAATCCTTCGGTTAATTTACAACAACCTGTATCCTGAATCATTTATTCACAAGTTGGCTTACCATTTTATGGGATTTCACAGCCACAACCTGGTTATACCTATCAACCAAATCAAAATTATTCTAATCTGGGTTATAACATTGATGGATAGACCCCTTGGCAGTCTCAGGCACAAATACCTCAAACTTCATTTCAACAAGTATCATATCTAGTTTTTGGTCAATAGAATCCTCAAGCATTTGATTTTCAAAACAACCCCTATCTGGGTTACCAGCAACAAATTATTTATGTTGGTGCTCAAAGGCCTGTTGCTCAAGAAATTCCATCATACCCTGGCTTGCTCAACCTGACCTTAATAGACAGTTGCCTTTTGTTGCAACTTTAGAGTTACCAGATTTCAATCGGATAACCAATGATCTAATCAACTATGCTCCTTGTTGGTCGGTGATACCTCACAAAATACCCTTGGATATTCCTAAATTCAATGGAAACCCTGGGGAAGACTCTTCGACTCATGTCATGACTTATCATTTATGGTTTTCATCAAATTCTATAAATGATGATTCTATTCGACTACAACTTTTCCAGCGTATGCTCACGGGTTCGGCTACAACATGGTATATTGAGTTATCTAGAGCTTTTTTTGATAATTTCACTACCCTAGCTACTGTCTTTCTGACTCACTTCCAGTTACCCATACGATATGAAACTGGAACGGAACTCTTCACCAATTTCAAACAGACTAATGCTACTCATATTTCCGATCATATTCATGAGTGGTGTCGTCGTCATAGAATGGTTAAGACATTTTTTCGTGATCAACTCCTTGCTTAGTGGTTCATTAAGTCCCTGTTACCATCTATAACTGAGGATGTGGCTAAGGGTGGCGTCGTCACAGAAGAGTAGGTTATTTCTCGTGCCCAATATTTAGACTTGATTTATACTCAGTCTGGCACGCTCTATGAAAAAATTCCTAATGCGCCGAGATATAATTTTACTGTTCCTCCTCAATTAAAGGAATCTCATGGCGGAGATGGATTGATTGGAATTGCAAGCACACTTCATACTACTGCATCTGATCCTGCACCTTCTTCTAAAATTAATTCTGTGTCGTTTGACAAGGGCAAAAGTGACAAGCAACCTGGAAGTAAGAAAAAGGGGAAATGTAAGAAAAAGCAAACTTCTAACCCGCAGGAAATATCATCTAATCAATCGTCTGGACCTAGGAAACCTCGTTATCCATGCATAATATGTAATAAGGAAAAAAAATTTCGGGATTGTCCTCACCGCACTGAAGTCTCAAAAATCATTAAGACTTCTAATGCGTCAGCTGTGTTGACAGATCCGTTTTCGAATCCGGAAAAAAATTTGGTTGCTACGGATATAGCTTCTAGTTCTCAAGTACTTATGTTATCTGTCACAAAAAATTCAACACATATTTTGGTGTCAAATCGTAATAATATTATGGTAGTCAGCCCACTGATCAACCTACTACCTTGACTATGAATCCATCTATGGAATCGGTATCGCCTACTGTTATTCCTGAATTGACAATTAAGCCACAAAAGGGAGTAATTCACAAATCGACATATAAATCTCGAGCAAGGGCTGCTCAAAATTATAATATAGTTGAAGATTTGGTTCAATCCCCTTTAGCTATGTCTGCTCTTGAGGTATTACAAAATTGTCCCTCCCAAAAATAGGCTTTATTGTCGGCTATTGGTGGAATTGATCCAACTTATTATAATCTTGTCATCTTTAATCATACGGGCTTTGTGCCGCAACTACCAGCAGAATTAGCATTCTCCATACAAGTAAATGTTCTCAATCACCTTGTTCATCGTACTATTATTGATGAGGGAGCATCTACATGCACTATGTCTCTAAATTTTTTGAATTCACTTGGCTTGCTGCACTTATCTCAATCATCAACGACGTTGAAGGATTTTGATGGACGTACATATAAGCCTTGCGGTATTATTAATAACCTGCATGTTGAACTAGGGGGGAAAAAGTGAATGTTTATGTCGAGGTTGTTGACAGACCCCTTAACTATAATATTCTACTTGGAAGGCCATGGGTATGTGCAATGACTACAATTGTTTCTACATATTTCAGAATGATTTCCTTTCCATATAAAGGTACTATCACAGTCATTAATGATCTATCCTTATTTGCCTCTGCTTCGCAGGTAACTGGAAGTGTTCTGTTCATTCACGCACCCCAACAAGCACTTCAAAACATTGGTGTAGGACTCTTAAAGTATTCCCCTCTCATGGGAACCTTTACATTACCGCTGTCCACAACGTCGGTAGAAATTGAAGTATAGAGACCTGCTACATGATCTCTTCCACTCCATCCGGCTTAAGGGAGAGTATGGGTGATTCTGAAATTGTTACGTTGGATGAGTTTTTGCCACCCAGCCCTATTGAGCTGGCATAGAAATCAATCTATCTGGCTTGGGAAACAAATCTGAAATCGGTGTCACCGGTTGTTTGGGTTGATCGTTCCTTAGATTTTGGTACTCCATCTGATCCATTTTCCTCAATTTTCTTGACAGATGAGAATATTTTGGAAGCCATGATGTTAGAAGGAGAACCATGGGAAGATTATCATCATTTTTCCCATCTTCCTGATTATGAAGAAAATTATCTTAGTGAACTATATCACCCATCAATCAAAACTTTCTTTTCGAATTCTTTACCTATTAATGCAATTGATTCCAAGCGAAACCTATCAAATATTGAAGAAACCATTTCTATCGATATTTCGACCAAAACTAGCTTTGTAGAAAATATTCATGTCCGTCTGTCTTGTTCTCCATCATAACTAGAAACATATCGCTCTCTTTTTCGTGAATTCCGTGATGTATTTTCTTGGTCTTACAAGGAAATGACAGGCATATATACTAGTATTGTTGAACACAATATTAATATGTATCCTGATGTCAAACCAGTGCATCAATGGCTTCATCTTATTCATCCAAAGAAATCCACTGCCATCAAAGCAAAAGTTGAAATTTTTGTGTGTGCTGGTTTCATTTACCTTGTTCCACTAACTGAGTGGGTTTCCAACTTGTTCTTGTCATGAAAAAACAAGGAACCATCAGAGTGTGCATTGATTACTGGGACGTTAACATTTCTTGTCCAAAAGACAACTATCCTACTCCCTTTATCGACCAGATTATTGATGATTGTACTGGATGTGAAATATTTTTGTTCATGGATGGATGTTCCGAATACAATCAAATCAATATCCACCCAAAGGATCAACATAATACATCATTCATCTGTCTCTGGGGCACATTCGCTTACAGGAAACTACCATTTGGTTTCAAGAATGCCAAGGCAACTTTTTAGAGAGAAATGGAATATCCTTTCAATGACATCAAGCACATTGTTCAACCTTATCTAGATGATTTACCCACACATTCACGAAATCAGACTGATCACCTGATGCATTTGAGAGCCATCTTCTTACGCTGCCGACATTACAAAATATGCCTCAATCCACATAAATGTGTGTTTTGTGTTGGTTCTGGTAATTTTCTTGGATTCGTAGTCTCAAAATAAGGAATTAAAATCGATCCATTGAAGGTTTATGGCATTATTGATTTTCCTGCACCAACAAATTTACCTCAGATACAAAAACTTCAAGGAAAGGCTAACTTCCTAAGAAGGTTCATTCCAATCTACGCCGAAATGGCTAAAGGATATAATCGACTCTTGACAAAGGGGGTTCCCTTCCATTGTGACCAAGTTGCGCAAGATTATTTTGATGTTGTCAAGGATACTCTTATCTGAGAGTCATTAATGTATCCCTCTAATTATCAGAATGATTATTTCCTATATATCGTAGTGGCTGAAACGACCATTGCTATGGTTTTGGTCCAAGTAGAAAATGGAATTGAACATCTAATCTATTATTTGAGTCATAATATCAATGATACAAAATTTAAGTATTCGCATGTAGAAAATATTGCCTTGGCATCTGTTCAAGTTGTCCAAATATTTCGCCACTATATCTTGTTCCGAAAGACCACTGTCGTTTCTAATTGCAACCCCATGAATTATATATTATCACATCAATTTCTAGGGGGAAAATATTCAAAATGGATTTTCATTTTGTGGGAATTTGATTTTTAATTCATCAAATCCAAGTCAAATAAGTCTTTGTAATATCCCAAAATTGGGACAGCACGGCAAGCCTGCTGAAATTACACACTACTGAGAATTTTGTGCATTGAAATGAGTTTTCATCTCCTGTATCCCTTAGATAAGCTCATCTAAGATCTAAATCCAAAAGGAGAGCAAAAACAAATCAAACTAGGTGGGTTAAACAGATCTCCCATGACCTAGTCTAGCTGAAAAACACCCAAAGAGAGGGGCTGCAGCTATATGCAAAGGACTGCTTCAGAAATAATGTAGTTTATCAATTTACAAGCATGAGACCAACATGGAGGTTCATATTTCAGCTATACATTAGCAAAATGGATTTACAATGCAGCTTATACAGTGTATAACAAAAATAGAATGAATATACAAGACAAAAAGCCTCAAAATGAGCTGCTACAACAACAAGAAATGGAAGGATAAGCTTGACAACGTTATTTTCATTGCTGAAGCATGAAATATATTACAACTCAGATCTAGAGTAGATCTGTACATAAAATTATAGATCTATTTCAGATCTGTGTACAAGATAGGATCCTCTATACATTCCCCTTGGGGATCTTAGCAAATCATGAACAACGGTGAGTAGATCTGAGATCTAAGTCACATATTTGCAGAAGTATTTAGAAAATTATAAATCATAACATATACAGAAAATCAAATCTGAAATAACATGGATTTTTTGGCCAATCCATGGATCACCACAGTGACAGGAAGGATCCAATCATTAGAGATCTCTTCTCTAAAATTGATGCCAAGTCTCCCTGCAACTCTGCTCTTGCAAATAACGTATTCATGGAAGAGGGACTGCACTGTAGGCCGTAAGAATTCTTTGGCATGCTTCCAATGTGTGGATCTGAATCTCAACCCACTAATGCACTCTTCCAGGAGGTTAAAAGACACACTCACTGAGAAGAGGCACCAGTACAAGCTAGATCTGAACAGATCTAGTGTTCCACTTGCTGTAGCTCACATGGAAAAACCAATCCCGAGTAAGACTGCGCTGTAGATGCAAGATTTGGCTTGGCCAAATGATGAATAGTGGACTAGGCAAACAAGACTCCTCCAAGAGTTGCTCAAGGAAGGAGGTGGGATTCCTAAACAGGAAAGCCCAACAAAGGATGTCTAAGCAGAAAATACCTTCAGAAAATAATAACATCAACAACCTTTTCCTTTTGTCCTCCTCCTTATTTTATAAGATGAAAGCCTTTCCAAACCCTAAACCACCTCAATGAGTTAGCTCCTTTCACATGTGGAGCCTCCATCTAAAACTGCGCTGTCTATTCATGAGGTTCATTGCATTTAGACTACGCTGTTGACTTGGTCAAAGTTGACCCAATCTCATGATTCAAACCCATTCACACCTACAAGAGTTTATTTACATGGCCCAGATATGTCTCTGTTTACATAGGCATTGATTTATTTTGATGTTTTTAGGAGTTTTACATGTCCTCCTTCCCATTTTATTCATCAACATAAAAATCAAAGTAAGACAAAGCAAAATTGAATATTCCCATTAGCTTGGGCTAATTTGGAATATTACAGTCCTCCCATCCAAAATGTTTCTTGTCCTCAAGCAACTGATAGGGTGAGTGTTGCAACACTTCTCCTTCCCCATTGATGACACCATCAAGGATCCAGATCTTTGCATAAGCTGAGTGTTCACCAATCCATCCTCCCATGAGTTGTCTCTCCAAAATCATTATGAGATGTACATAATCCATCCCACAAAGTGTCAAGAATGCCACTGAAACAAACATGGCTGAACCCCTAATCTCTTTGAAATATGTAGCAAAGCATACAAAGAGAGTCTCCATCCCATGTGGTACACACATGCCTCCTATACTCCCTCCATACAATTCTAAAAATAGGACAAGTACATCATCCATGTATGGGAGCAAAACTACTAATACATAAAAAAAATTGGAACATGAGGAGGTGGGTCATAATCCCATATATTGTACCAGTGCAGGGCATCTCCTGCCTGCATCAAATCAAGATGTGGTAAGTGTTTTTCCCACCACTTACTTGCAGCCCATGCCATCTCACTATAGCTGAATGTGTGAGATATGTTTGGTGCCTTAGGAAAGCACCCATCATGAAATAAGATCTCCCTTTGTCCACCAAGGGAGTGGCCAAGTACAACAATTGTTGTGGCCCCATATTTGCCATGAGATTGACAAGATATAACACTCCTTTTTGGAGTCATGGCCTACAAAAACATGGTGTAATAATGCATGAAGTCATAATATAAAATACATGTATTAAGAGAATGCTCTTCACCAACAATTCTTCTCCTATCAATAGAGTGGTGCATAAATCTACTCTCTCCTTCAAGGGAAGGAAGAGAGGACTGATTTAATTCTCCCTTAGAGCCATATTACTGCCCCAACTCCACAAAATCCATGCATCTCTAAAAATGCTGATATAGTTCTCCTTCAAATCCCTCCCAATAGTAGCTCCTCAAGATAATGTTGTTGAGCCTCATAGAATATTCATGGCTGAAACAGAACTCCTCATAGGCCCATTGTAGTAACTTCTCCTTGAGCTTGGAGGCTCTAGATAAGAAGTTCCTACCATGATCATAGATGACCCTATCTTGAATTGAATAATCCTCCTCATGTAGCAAGTCATCAAGAATCATGCATGTATGAAGATCCTTGGAATATTCCGCCAACAGTTGGGATTTCCAATAGGGATCTAAGGTGCGCAACAATGACAGCGCTGATAATGTGCCAAATGAAGTGACTACCATGTTTCTGCTCTTCTCCTTGACATCCTCCATGTCCAAGGTGTATGTTGGAAGGCCATGCCTTCCATTCTTCTCCTCTTTGACATCTCTCATGCCAAAGGTATGAGATGGAAGGTTTCTATTCCTTCCTTGCTGCCCTCTTTGCTCATGCTTATGCTTCAAAGAAGAAGGAAGCTCTTGGGAGTTATTCTTCCATGGAAGGCTATCATCTGTCCAAGGCCTCTCTTTTTTGGCCAAAGCATGCATGCGAGACCACCATCTCTCTTACAGCAGGGAAGAGT
The DNA here is from genome assembly GCA_034641835.2 of Pinus albicaulis. Lineage (NCBI taxonomy): Eukaryota > Viridiplantae > Streptophyta > Pinopsida > Pinales > Pinaceae > Pinus > Pinus albicaulis. The sequence continues at coordinate 29,078 of JAXQQM020060903.1, forward strand.
GTTCTTCAAACAAATTTGTCTTCTGATTCAAGTCTTGTCTCCCATGCTTCATGATGGTGTCGTTTCCTCTCCTTGTAGCATATCTCCTTAATGAAATTTGAGAGGTGAGGATAGATAGTGAGGTCAAAGGAAAAATTCTCTCCCTTTCTTTGTACCTCCCCCATACTCTCAGTGCTGTAGAATGGTCTTCTAATGCTCCCTTCCTCCTTGGATCTATGGAAGGAGCATAAATGCACGAAACATCTCCCATCAAATCTGAATCAGGTGGTCTCCCAGGGGGTACACCATAAGTTAAAGATGTCTCATGGCTCATTCCCATGTGAACCACAGATGGGAACATAATATGACTACTTCCACTGCACAAATCCATCTCTAATTGCTGTCTGGAAGTACCATGGTAGGGAGAAGTTGGAGCAACTCCCCCATCTTCTTCTTCATCACCCACCTTCTGCAAGATCTCACAGTCTAAGGTGCTCCCTCTAGATGCAATTAAATCATTAACACCCATCATCTCCTTGGTGTCAAGAGTCTTGATCACAAAGGAATGATCCATCATAGTGTGTGTTCCAAGATTTGGATGCAGTGTTGGAACACATCTCCTCCACTGTCTTGTCCCTTTGTCTATCATCATAGACACATGCTGCTCATCCTCTCCATGTATAGGATCCCTGGGGACTTCTTGCCAAGATGCAAGAGCCCTCATGGTGGAAGCAATAGCTTCAACTCCATCTCTCAATAAAATTAGATTCCCTCCTACTATCACAGCTCTGGAGGAACATTTCAGTTCTACTTCTTTCTCCTCCTCATCAATGGAATATGCCCCATCAATAAGAGATCCTTTTCCTTGATCTCTCATTGAAGAAAGGACACTCATGTCTTCTTCTTGAGAAGAATGATCTTGCTGAAGTTAGACCCTTGCCCTTGGCAAATCATGTAGCAGATCTTTAACTCTCCCAGCAATGTTCTGAAATGGAGTTATCTTCATGGATCTTCTTTCTTCTTTGAGTTGACAAAACTCAGGGAAGCCTAGCTGCTCTTTGAATATTTTAGACCGAGATTCATATTCTTGGAGGTAGTCACCAAGAATCTCCCCCTCTGTTGTCTCTCCTTATTCTTCTCCTCTTGCAAAGAATGCAGGAATGCTGCAACATTGTAGATCAGATTGTGTGGCTGCATGCTCACACACATCAAATGAAGTAGTGGGGCTTTCTACAGGTGAAAACCTCCTTAAGAGATATTCTAGTCTCTCATTCCTCACTCCCCTGATCTCTTCCTTCAGATCATGAAAATTTTGAGAAAGAGTGTTAGAGAACTCTACTCCTTTTATTCTTCTATACAAAGGGGTTTCATCATTGCTTGCTTTGTCTTCGATGTAATAATTTTTATTTTTTATTATTATATGATTCCTCTAATTTCTATCAGAGAGAGGCTCTCCTCCATTTTAAGACATATTATCTCCAAGAATGCACAAGCTGTGCCAAGAAATATGCTCGGATACCACTGTAATATCTCAAAATTGGGACAACACAACAAGCCTGCTGAAATAATGCACTCCTGAGAATTATGTGCACTGAAATGAGTTTGCAGCTCCTGGATCCCTTAGATCAGCTCATCTAAGATCTAAATCCAAAAGGAGAGAAAAATAAAATCAAAATAGGTGGGTTAAACAGATCTCCCACAACCTAATCTAGCTGAAAAACACCCAAAGAGAGGGGCTACAACTATGTGCAAAGGAATGCTTCAGAAATAATGCAATTTATTAATTTACAAGCATGAGACCAACATGGAGGTTCATATTTCAGCTATACATCAGCAAAATGGATTTACAATGCATCTTATACAATGTGTAATAGAAATAGAATGAATATAAAAGATAAAAAGCCTCAAAATGAGTTGCTACAACAACAAGAAATGGCAGAATAAGCTTGAAAGCGTTATTTTCTTTGATAAAGCATGCAGTAGATTACAACTCAGATCTAGAGAATATCTGTATATAAAATGATAGATCTATTTCAGATCTGTGTACAAGATAGGCTCCTCTATACATTCCCCTTGGGGATCTCAGCAAATCATGAACAACGGTGAGTAGATCTAAGATCTAAGTCATATATCTAAAGAAGTATTCAAAAAATTATGAATCATAACATATAAAGAAGATCAGATCTGAAATAACATGGATTGGTTAGCCAATCCATGGATCACCATAGTGACAGGAAGGATCCAATCACTAGATATCTCTCCTCTAAAATTGATGCCAAGTCTCCCTGCAACTCTGCTCTTGCAAATAATGTAGTCATGGAAGAGGGACTACGCTGTAGGCCTTGAGAATTCTTTGGCCTGCTGCCAATGTGTGGATCTAATGCTCAACCCACTAATGCACTCTTCCAGGAGGTTAAAAGACACACTCACTGAGAAGAGGCACCAGTACAAGCTAGATCTGAACAGATCTAGTGTTCCACTTGCTGCAGCTCACATGGAAAACCCAATCCTAAGCAGGACCACACTATAAATGCAAGATGTGGCTTGGCCAAATGCCGGATAGTGGAATAGGAAAACAAGACTCCTCCAAGAGCTGCTCAAGGAAGGAGGTGGGATTCCTAAACATGAAAGCCCAACAAAGGATGTCTAAGCAGACAATACCTTCAGAAAATAATAACATCAAAAACCTTTTCCTGTTGTCCTCCTCCTTCTTTTATAAGATGAAAGCCTTGCCAAACCATAAACCACCTCAATGAGTTAGCTCCTTTCACATGTGGAGCCTCCATCTAAAACTGCACTGCCTATTCATGAGGTTCATTGCATCTAGACTGCGCTGTTGACTTGGTCAAAGTTGACCCAATATCATGATTCAAACCCATTCACACCTGCAAGAGTTTATTTAAATGGCCCAGATATTTCTCTTTTTACATAGGCATTGATTTATTTTGATGTTTTTAGGAGTTTTACATGTCCTCCTTCCCATTTTATTCATCAACATAAAAATCAAAATAAGACAAATAAAAATTGAATATTCCCATTAGCTTGGGCTAATTGGGAATATTACAGTCTTTATTTTTGGTTGAGATTCTCTGTGACCTTCCCTCTAATAGTACTGTAAATACGTTGGAACCATCAATTCCTAACGAGTCTCTGTTTCTGATCAGATCATCTTGATCCTTGGTATGGAGATTTCATCATTTATCTCCAAACTTAAACTTTTCGACCTGATACCTCTCACTCTGAACAACGACGTATTCGATACCAAGCCAAAGATTATCTGATAATCGGCAATACACTTTATCTTCATGGTGTCGATACTATTTTAAGAAGGTGCCTCACTCACGAGGAGGCCGAAAAGGTTTTAAATGATTGTCATGTTGGGGCTTGTGGTGGAAATTTATCTGGATATGCTACCGCACAGATGACACTCCGCGCTAGTTATTTTTGGCCAAAAATATTTCACGACTGCATCCTCGCGGTTAGAAGTTGTCATGCATGCCAGATTTTTTATCGTAAAATTTGCAAACTGCCAGTGCCAAAGCATCTTGTTGTCTCTGTCGGGCCATTTTCGAAATGGGGTATTGACTTCATGACCTATAACCATCGTTCGTCTGGGGGGCATGGTTATATTATTTTTGTGGTCGACTACTTTAGCAAATGGGCCGAAGCGATGCCTACATTCAACAACACAAGACAGACAACTGCATTGTTTTTCTTTAATCATATTATTGCACGGTTTAAGGTCCCACAGGCTATAGTTACAGATCATGTTTCGCAACCACATGATGACTGAATTTAACTGCCAAGTTAGGATTGTCACATGATAATTCTACTCCTTATTATCCACAATCAAATGGACAAGTTAAGGCTATCAACAAGATTCTTAAACGTATGCTTCAATGAATGATAGGAGTTTGTAAAAGAAACTGGCATTTTATCCTATAATCCGCCTTGTGGGCATACTGAACCTCAGTGAGAAATGCAACTAGATTTACTCCCTTTCTGTTAGTATGAAACCTTTGTCGAAGTGTACGAAAAAGGATCACTTTAGCTACGCATAACTAATAGCCCTAACAACAATAGTGGCTGCCAAACATCTTCAGATCTGCGATTAGTTAGACAAGAAAATAGCTGCAAAACACAAGATCTATGTATGGAAAGACATTAAGCAGTAAAGTAAAGAGTTTACTCCATGCATCCAATAGATAAGACAAGAACACAATTTTTTGAAAGAATTTTATATTACAGGGCACCTGGGAGGAAAACAAGAAGGTGTATCCAACTCTCCTCAATGGGATGGGTTCTTTGTAATCCTCAGCACTTCAGACTAAGCTTTCTCTCTCTTGCAAGTGTAGAAAAACCAATGTAAAAATGAAGCTCAATGGGAGCAAAATGATGAAGAATGAGACCAAGTGTATAGATCCAGAGTGATGTAGTAGGCGACAAAAGGTGAGGAATGATGGGGAAGAACCCTCCTATTTATAACAAAATATTGGGTCATTCTAGATCTTGGTGCATGATTAAAATAATGTTAACCAAATCTAGATCCACCTTTATGGAATATTTTATTATATTTGTTGGAGGGAAAGGGTGTTTGACTTGGGTCATATCCCTTGATTAGTGAAAAATAAATAAATAAATGAATTATTTATCTTTTTAAGGAAGTGGTTGGGAGATAATCAAATAAATAATGATTTATTTGATTAATGGTGAGTGATTTGGTCATATTTAACAAGGAATATTATCTAAATAAGATTTAAATAATTATTCCTAGAAAATAATAAGATAAATAAGGGTTCATCTCATTAATTTCTTTGTTTTTGGGTTAAACATGACTGGGAATAATAATTAAATTATGGTTTAATTAATCATTCCATGAGGAAAATCAAACAAATATAGATTTGTTTAATATTTCCTTTTGGGGTTTCCTATTTTAACATAGTGAAAGTAGTTTTACTTGTGGTAAAACTGGTCTTACATGGTGTACTTGGGTCCATCTAATGATGAAAGGTTAGATGACCAAAAAATGGTGTAACAGATTGCCCCCTAGCGTGCGAGTGTCAGGAGCAAATCGTATGACCGAAGTACGTTGTAAGAACTCAATCACCAGACAATAAAAGGGAAGTCAGAGAGAGAAATGCAAGGTAGATAGTGTGCTGAAGAACTAGACCCTGAGGAGACGAGACTCGCAGGTGCAACAAGTCTCTTTTTATGAGAGAGTACCTGTGCTGAAGGCGGCGGGGGAGGCATACCTATGCCCGCCGAGACAAAGTACAAAAGAATAGTGTGTCCAGTAAACAAGGGACCGAACCATAAGATACAGCTGGCATAATCAGGAGCCAGATAAAAATACAATGAGGAATCCCACATACATGCTGTGCCTGGGATAACAGCGAGGACTGGTACAATAATATCTGAGTACATGAGATACAAATACAACCCAAATGCCCCCTGTGAATGGGGAAGGGCTCACAAAATCTGACTGATACATGCAAATCAAAAGAGGCGCTGCAAGTGGCGACGGCCAACATCATCAAATATCTGGAGCTGCATCGAAGGCTGCAAGGAGGAGGTCATCCGGGAATGTGGGGGGCTACCTGCAGGGCCACCCCCTCATGAGGGTTGAGACATCTCACACACACCTGGGAATCATCAAGAGCTGCTGCTGTATCACTGAACCATCAAGTATACGGATCTCGATCATGCTGAAAGGAGCTGGAGAAACAATCAAGTCAAAGGGGAAGAAGATATCCCTTTGCCTGATCCGAGGCACCGAACAAGAGTGGAAGCTGGAACCAAGGTACACCGCCCTCTAGACCTGGCTTCTGGAATGAATGAGCTGATGTCGACAGAAGGAGGTCCGCCATAGGTGAGGTAATGAGAGATCCTCAACTAAGGCACGAGAGAAAATAGTAGAGCGACGGACAGACTGACACTAATGATGATGGCGAAATGGAAAGGATGGAGTGGCGAATGGGCGACTTCCCTTGTTAGAGCATAAAGGGCATGAATGACATGGCAGCGACTGACACAATATCATAAGGGATAGGGGACAGTGGGGCTGAAGGTCATGATATGCGACACAAGAGAGGAACCAAGCAATGAAGGATGGAGGGCTATAGTGGGGTACAAAGGGACGCAGGATAGACTCCATGAATGCGATGATGACTCAACTTGGATGCTCTAAACAAGGGCCACTCGATAGTGCTGCCACACAGTAAAGGCCCCAATGGGGGACCATGGAAACATGAGTTCAAGGTGGGAACTCATGATGAAAATCGACACGAACATGGACAAGTAAGGGAGCAATATGGTGCCCCAAGGACAAGTGTCGTAAGTGAGGAAATTCGATTTGAAGGAGCGGTGAAGTGACCTTTCTTGGACAAAATGTGTCCGAGTGAAGTATCAAATCACCAAACACTAACAGAAACCCATTTGAGAGCTTGGTGAGAGCTTTCCAGCGGTGCTGACGGTTTGTCGAACGGGGCTACGGTGTGGTCGCAGCAGTCGAAAGAAGAAACAGGGGTTCTCTTTTAATAAGGCAGTTTTCCCTCCAAAAGCATTCATTTGCTAGTGTTGATGTGGTGAATGTGGAGAGGAGAGAAGGCCCTAAATCTTGCGGCGAACGTAGCGGACAAACCGACCGTTGGAATCGGGATCCGTCAGTTGGAGGTAGGAGGCCTAACCTTTCTCTTGCATTTTGATGGATTACTTTTTCAGTTTAGGGCCCAAAATCCTAGAAACAGCCCCTCCTACATCTCTACAGCCGGGTCGCACTTTTTGGGGCAAAAAGTGCGACCTAGGACGCAGGTTTAAGGGAAAAAAGTGCGACCTGGGAGATGAGGGGGTTTTGGTGCTGGTTTATGGCTGGAAGTTGGGTTTTGGTGTTGGGTTATGGTTTTCCCGGTCTGAACGCTGACAAAAATGATGTGTTTGTGCAGGTATGGCAGAGTTACGGGTCAACTGGAGAGAGAGAGATCTGGGGACACTGCGGACAGAGATCCAGGCGGATCAGGGCATCCGTCGTGTATTGGCCAGATTTGGGGTTCTCAAGTTTGTGGAGAACCCATTGATGAGAGCAGGGGAACCGTTACTGGCCCGGATTATCAGTTATTGGGATCCAGATCAGGAGATCTTTGTGGTGCAGGGGCATAGGATCGAACTGACGGTCCAGGACGTGTACTTCCTGACTGGTCTCCCACCACTGGGGATGGTGGGAAACACACAGCCAGTGTTGCCGCGGGGGCGACATATCATGGAGTTCGTGGAACGCCATTGTCGACCGGGTCTCCAAGTCAAGGGGACTCGAATACCGATCGGGGATCTAGAGAGGCTAGAAACCCGTGCAGTGGCCGCAGCTGTGCTGCGAATCCTGGGCAGCCAGGCATTCCATCACATCACTGGGGGGCAGATGATGTTAGTGGAAAGTTTATTGGGTGGGACCTACTATGGGTGGGCCCAAATGCTGTTGGTGTTGCTAAAGCGACATTTGTCACTATGCAGGCGGCAGGTGAACCATGACTGCTCATATGGGACTTTGTTGTGCGCCTTCTTCTTTGAGAAGATCCCGACCTTGAGGCCTCATGTACAGCTTCCAGATGGGGGCCCGAGAGAGCCCAGGATGCACCGTTGGGGACGGCTACTGTGCAGAGGAGGAGGAGGGGCGGTCGGGCGAGTATTTCGACCGGAGTTTTTTGCCCATTGGGATCAGATGCCTTTGTACATAGACGACTATCCCTATAGTGGGATGAGCTATTGTGGAGATCCGGACCTGCCACTTCCGCCTGGTCGAGTCTGGGGGCCCGATGGTAAGTGACAGATTGCTATTATTGTATGGGCATGTTAAAGTATTTCGAATAGTAATGTAAGGTACTGATTCATGTACTTTTGGTATGCAGATATAGCACCGGTGAAACCGACCGGATATATGGGACGACCGGCAGCGGCTGGAGCTACAGGTCCAAGTGGGTCGAGAGCAGCGCAGAATGAGGATGCGGCCGCCCTGCTGGAGGACATCCGCCGTAGATGTGAGCGGTTGTTGACCGGAGTATCAGAGCGCGGGTGGCAGGACTTAGACGACCAGTACATAGAGCCATGTGTTGGTCTCCCCTCGGAGTGGCGAGGTATCATGCGGCGCATGGCGATGGCCGGTCAAGCTATGCGTGATCTACATGCTGCAGGGGCAGAGCCATTGGCCCGGGAGCCTCCAGATAGTGATTAGGGGTAGGGGCATGTGGTGCCCCCTATGATGTATGTAGGGGCAGGTGGTGCCCCCAGTTTTGGGTTTTTGTTTGTAACATGCTATGGGCATGTCGTATGTATCAGAGTAGATGGACTCTAAACATATGTTTTGCGACACATATTATGGATATGTATCGTCTTTTGATGGTTGATTTAATGTTATTGTCTTGGATGAAATGTGTGTGATAAATGCCAATCTAGAACATGGTTTGCAATACTATCTACATAGTGATTCTGTTCTCGAGGTACATGGTTGAAAGTTATGGTTTCAAACGCACGTATTAAGATTTTCACTCGTAAATAGCGTCTAAACAGCACAGGGTTATGCACACGATAAACACCATTTAGTTGCATTACAAGAAGCAAGGAATCCAAATGAACGTGCAGATGGCGGATGCGATGCAAGAGGGCATCAGCTAATAGGCCACGCACTGCATCATATTCGGCCTGATTTTTGGTGGCAGAACCAATGCATACCCCGTTAGACAGGACGAGGTCATGCAAGGGGGTGAAGATGGCCCACCCTGCCGAGGCAAGATTCCTGGAGTAGCGACTTGCACCATCGGCGTAACCGATAAAGGGTGTGGACGGGGGGTCCTGCAAAATGGTGTGACAAGACAATAAATGAGGGGATGAAAGGAAATAACGGCAGCGTGAGGGCACAGAAGTCATCGAGCGGGAATGGCAGGAGGAAGGGGCAGGATGATCAAGACTCAAACAAGGTGGTGTATGAGAGCTATCGGAAACATGGTGAGGACTCGGGCTGCGGAGGTCAACAGAGACACAAGTGGAGTGATCTCGAGTATGAGGGGGAATAGGGTGATCAAGGGACACAACAAGGGAGGATGCAGAGGGGCTAGGCTCCGAGTGTCGTGCAGAGGAGGATAGGTAAAGGATGGTTACCGTAGACTCCGTCATCTGAACATCAGGGGGGGAATGTCGATGGGAGCGGGGGGATCCTCAGGCTGGCCTGAAGCATACTGCGCGAGAATGGGAGAGGCGGATTGATTTTGTTCAACCTCATACTCGCGGATCACCTCTAGGGAGGCGCGGTAATGCGTCAGGTGAGGACAATGGTGGGAGTAGTGGCCATGGACACCGCACAAGGCATAGGGCTTGTTGGTGCAGAGAGTCTTGGGGTTCTTGGGAACGGACGAAGAAGGAGTGGGGGCTTCAGGGACCGTAGAGTCGGGGAACGCGACTTTAACCATGGGCCGGATACGGGGTAACTCGGGACAAGCATGGGTGGCATGACCGGTGACATCACATAAGGCGCAGGGCTTTGCAGGCGGAGCAGGAGCCGGGTCGGTTGTGATGGTCGTGTCTTTGGGTGCCCCTTGCGGGCTTTGCCTTTCTTCCCGGGAGCCGGCGCAACAGGAGAAGGGTCCTGTGGAGGTGCTGGGGGCACAGTGGCTATGGGGGAAGCGAGGGGGACCGGTTGGACCGGTGTCAAAGCTATGTAAGGTTTGGGGTGAACAGGGGGAGTGGCGGCTGGGGGATCAAGGTACCAAACCGGAATGCCCAAGGTCAAGTTAGGGAGGGAGAGAGTGGCCATGACGGGGACAGAATATACTCCGGGAGGGGGAGCTAGGAAAGGGATCTACCCAGCAGGGAAATGACCAGGAGGGACGGCTCCAAGATGGTTAAGGCCAGGGGGAACTGATCCGGGAGGATAAAGGGGTTCAGGGATACCAGCTGTAGGGGAAGGGCCAGAAGGAGGAGGTCCGGCTGGCTAAGATGAATGGCTAGGAGTTGGTTGCGGAGGGCGGGGGGAAGGTTGTTGACTAGCCGAGGCGGGCCGCTTATGGGCAGCCTGAGACGATTGCATCATGCAAACATTCGACAAGCTGGGATCAGTGACCGAAGGAGGGGGAAGATGAGGGAAAGTACCAAGCAAGGTGGAATCTTTGTAGACGCCGGGGGAGACACTGGTCAGAGAATCGACGGTTTGCTTGTTGGCTATAGAAGAGATGGTCGTCTCGGAGGAGGTCTGAGACGGCGGCTCATGATAAGATAGCTGGTCAATAGTGACTATCTTCCCATTGTGTGGGAAAGACATCTTGCGGAAAACCGCGGATGGGACAGCAGACATGGCATAGGTGTAGCTTCGCCCCAATAGAATGTTGTAGTCTAGAGGAGCGTCAATGACTTCGACATCAACGCAAACGGTCTTACCGGCGAGGGTGATGGGACAGGTACGAAACAGGCCAATGGGCTGGGAGGCATGACCGTCCCACGCTCGAAGGGTGATCGTGGAAGGGGCCAGCTCAGGGGATCCGAGTTGCTTCCAAACCGAAGCGGACATCACGCAGGTGGATGCCCCCTCATCAATTATACACCGGGATACATTGGCGTTCCGGATTTTGACTGGGATTTGGAAGGCGACGGAAGGAGGAAGAGGGGGATGGTCCGATTGAGTGGCGTCAAAAACAATCATTTGGTCATCAGTAGGATCTACAGCGCCCACGGCAGATAGTAGAGCCTTCTTTTGGGAAGGGCACGACTGGAGGAGTTCCAGTGTGGAAATGGCAGCAGGGGATTGCGCCAAATCATCTACTATACTATACGAATGAGCAGCTCGACCAGGAGCAGCATTTCGACGTAATGGTCCCTTGGGAATCTTGGTATGGACCTCAACTTTGGGTGGAGGGATATGTAAGGGACCATGGGATGTCGAAAGAGGCTCTGTAGAACCTGAAGAGGGAGGCTCGGGTGCAGACTGAGTAGGAGGCTTGGGGTACTGACAAGACCGAGTTTGAAGGTGAAGATCGACGGGCGGGGAAGGATCGGAGTGCATCATAAGGATCTGGTAATCAGAGGAACCAGAAATGGAAGGGGGGGCGGCTACCTGGCTGTCGGGCGGTTGGGTAGCCACGAATCCCTGTTGAGGGAAAGGATCAGTGAACACAGCTGGCTGGGTAGTGGCCACATTAGGAGGAGCATGAGGGCAGGCGTGTTGTCCACGCAATGTGGCTTGAGACTCCCACATCTGCCGCATCTGGGGTAAGAGAGGACAATCGTGAGTGTAATGACCATAAACACCGCAACACGAACAGGGCTTATTTGTGCGAAGTGGCCTGTCTGGCTTGGGCGGAAGGCCCTGTTGCTGGTTGCTAGTGTTAGGGTCCATACCAGAATTGGGTCCGCGGTTACCAGGGGCAGATTGGTTTTGGTTGCCTCTCCACCTTCTTTGAGAAGAAGGGGGATTAGTCGCGCCCTGCTGTGCAAATACTTGCCCTGGAGGAGGCTGTAAGTGCTGTTGCGGGTTGTGAGGAGGCAAGGGAGGTGGAAGCGCATATGCTGGAGGAGCTGGCGCACCAGGCTGTGGATAAAGGTAAGGGTTGGGTTGGGCAACATTGAGGTAAGCAGGAGGTTGGGCAAAAGGAGGAGGCATGCCGTATCCTGGATACATGTTGCCGGGAGGGGGAAGAGTGCTTAAGGTGCTGGCCCCTCCCTGAGGGAGACCATAGCCCATAGGAGGGTGAGCAGATGGATGGGAAAGAGATCCAACGATACCGTCGGCGGAATGAGATGCCCCCGGGGCGTTAGCGCCACCGGGCCTGGGGATGTCGGGAAGGACGGTATAAACATAACCAGATTGAGCGTAGATCAGGTCATATTTCAAGGCTATTTGGAGGGCGGCTTCTTCAGTCTGAGGAAAGTGAGAGGCGACATCTTTGCCGATGGGAGAAGGGAGGGTGCGAAGGAACCAGTCCATGTAAACCCGATCTTCAAATGGAGGGGCTCGACATAAGCTCCGTCTTCGTCGCCATTCCTGAACATGGGCAGAAAGGCGTGTTGAAGAGGATTGCTTAAAGGAAGTCAAGAGCTCCGTGCCAGTGTCGTATCGGAGAGGGAGCTGGAAGTATGACAAAAAGGCTTGGGCAAGAGTCTCGAATGTGGTATGGGAAGAGGTGGTTTGTTCGACATACCATTTAGAAGCTTCGCCGGTAAGCGTGCGTTGGAACAAACGAAGACGGATGGAGTCATCGGTAATGGAATTGGAGGAACACCACATATGGAAAGACCGGACGTGATTGGTTGGATCTTCTCCATTAAGGCCCTCGAACTTAGGGATGTCAGAGGGTAGCTTGGTTGGCATAGCGGGCCAGGTAGCATTGTGGTGAATGGGGTCATTGATCAACTGATGGAAATCGGGGAGGCTGAGGCCTGCAATGTACGGCAGCACAGGGGTGGCCGGGGAAGTGCTTGTGGCGGTTCCGCTAGTAGTAGGGCCGGCATTAGGGCCGGAAGAACCGCTAGCGTTAGGCCCTGGACCAGACATAGTGAAGGTGACAGGGGGAGAACCAGGAGGAGGAGGACCCGATGAAGCAGGAGAGGAGTCAGAGTGCGGACTCGAAGGTGGACTGGCTCGACGACGATGGTGCGGAGCAGGTCGATCAACCGGAAACTGAGGGTGAAGGCCAAGAAGTCTCCGGGAAAGGCGCCTTGGGGGCGCAATGATGACAGGAAGAAGGAAACCGACAAGGGCAGAAAGGGACATAATCAAGTAATGTCAAGGGCAGATAAGGTGCAGTGACAATTGATTTTAGAGTCTTTGCCAGGCGGTGTTAACCAGGCGCTTCTTCGCTTAGGGTCAGTGTGTGGCGTGCATTAATTTTAATTTTTAAACCCTTTCCGTTTTGAGAGCAAGAAAAAAGTGTGCTGCGTAGCTGAAAATAAACCTACAGAGAACAGAATATAATGCTGAAATAACAGAAAAATAACAGCTACTTGTGCATCTATCTAACCCCAGAAGGTGGGTCTCTCAAAACTATGCTGAAAAGAAAGGGAAAAACTATGTAAAACACACGGAAAAGGGGCCAATAGATCTAAGGTCAAAGGGGACAGGGATCTAGAGGACAAAGCTGCTGAAAAGAGGTGCAGATCACAACCAAGAGACAGAGGCAAGGTGGCTGGAAAAAGGAAGGAAATCAGCAAAAACCGGAGGGGGCAAGGCGGAGGCCTTCAAAGGAGGTCCAAACAAAACGACAAGAGGTGATTTGAAAGGGAAAGAGGCTGATTTCAATGGATCTGAAAGGGAGGTAACAGATCTGGAAAAGAGGGGGCTGAAGCTCTGAAAAACTGACGGCTGAAACAACTAAGACTCTTCCACAAAAAGTGGAGGGTACTAAAGCCACTGAGAATTTAAATTCCCCGCAGAGCTAGAAAAACATCGGATCTTGGTGAGCGGGCGAGACGAGAGAGTGGAAAACCCTGCGAAGGCTATGAGCCAGACGAGAAAATTGCGGAAAAATCTTGAAAAAATGGCGGTCGCAGTTTCGACGTTCGGTGCGGAGTCCACGAAACGAGGCTAAAGTGCGACTGTGGAGGTCCGAATCGCGAGGTTTAGGGTAAAAGGTGCAACCCCGGTTACGGATTTGTCTCGGCGACGGATTTTGAGAAAAGTTGTCGTCTCGATTGCGGCTCCCCGGTGTCGCTTACCTGCGCAATAGGGCCAGAAACACACGGAAGTTAAAAAATTTAATGTTTTAGGGTTTTATGTGAGAAAAACAACATAAAAATAGGAAAAATAAACGGCTGAAAAGAAACCCTAGGGTCTGAAGTAGCTGGATATGCAGGAATATGAAAAACGACAGCGGTCGTAATTTAAAACCCGTGTGGAGTCGCCATTTGTTAGTATGAAACCTTTGTCGAAGTGTACGAAAAAGGATCACTTTAGCTACGCATAACTAATAGCCCTAACAACAATAGTGGCTGCCAAACATCTTCAGATCTGCGATTAGTTAAACAAGAAAATAGCTGCAAAACACAAGATCTATGTATGGAAAGACATTAAGTAGTAAAGTAAAGGGTTTACTCCATGCATCCAACAGATAAGACAAGAACACAATTTTTTGAAAGAATTTTATATTATAGGGCACCTGGGAGGAAAACAAGAAGGTGTATCCAGCTCTCCTCAATGGGATGGGTTCTTTGTAATCCTCAGCACTTCAGATCTAAGCTTTCTCTCTCTTGCAAGTGTAGAAAACCCAATGTAAAAATGAAGCTCAATGGGAGCAAAATGATGAAGAATGAGACCAAGTGTATAGATCCAGAGTGATCTAGTAGGCAACAAAAGGTGAGGAATGATGGGGAAGAACCCTCCTATTTATAACAAAATATTGGGTCGTTCTAGATCTTGGTGCATGATTAAAATAATGTTAACCAAATCTAGATCCACCTTTATGGAATATTTTATTATTATTTGTTGGAGGGAAAGGGTGTTTGACTTGGGTCAAATCCCTTGATTACTGAAAAATAAATAAATAAATGATTTATTTATCCTTTTAAGGAAGTGGTTGGGAGATAATCAAATAAATAATGATTTATTTGATTAATGGTGAGTGATTTGGTCATATTTAACAAGGAATATTATCTAAATAAGATTTAAATAATTATTCCTAGAAAATAATAAGATAACTAAGGGTTCATCTCATTAATTTCTTTGTTTTTGGGTTAAACATGACTGGGAATAATAATTAAATTATGGTTTAATTAATTATTCCATGAGGAAAATCAAACAAATATAGGTTTGTTTAATATTTCCTTTTGGGGTTTCCTATTTTAACATAGTGAAAGTAGTTTTACTTGTGGTAAAACTGGTCTTACATGGTGTACTTGGGTCCATCTAATGATGAAAGGTTAGATGACCAAAAAATGAAGATATGGCACCCAGGACTTACTCAAGTTTCCTGTAGAGTAAAACTAGATTACGGAAATAAATGGGTTTACAGGCTGAAGGAAGAAGATGGAGGAAGACAGAGGCACAAAGCTAGACTTGTGGTGAAGGGGTTTGCACAGAAGAAAGGTATTGATTTTGATGAAATATTTTCTCCTGTTGTTAAAATGACTTCAATTAGAACTATTTTAAGTCTTGTAGCAGCGGAAGATTTACATCTTGAAAAGTTAGATGTAAAGACAACATTTCTCCATGGAGATCTGGAGGAAGAGATCTATATGGAGCAAGCAGAAGGATATGAGGTCAAAGGGAAATAAAAATTAGTGTTCAGGCTAAAGAAGAGCTTGTATGGCTTAAAACAGGCTCCAAGGCAGTGGTATCTAAAATTTGACAAGTTTATGTCTGAACAAGGTTATACTAGATGTCACTCTGATCATTGTGTTTATCTGAAAAGGCAAAATGATGGCGGCTATATTATATTGTTATTGTATGTAGATGACATGCTTGTTGTAGGGTCTAACATGCAGGAAATAAATGTGCTCAAAAGAAAATTGGCAAATTCATTTGCAATGAAGGATTTGGGAGCTGCAAAACAAATCCTTGGTATGAGGATAACTAGAGACAGGAAAAATCACAAATTAACACTGTCTCAGAATGATTACATAGAAAAGGTGTTGAAAAGATTTAATATGCAGAATGCAAAACCAGTTAGTACACCTTTTGCTAGCCATTTCAAACTTAGTAAGGAGATGTGCCCAAAGACCCAAGAAGACATGGATTATATGTCTAAAGTTCCATATGCATCGGCAGTTGGAAGCTTAATGTATGCAATGGTCTGCACAAGGCCTGATATTGCACATGCAGTGGGAGTTGTAAGCAGGTACATGAATAATCCAGGAAAAGAACATTGGATGGCAGTAAAATGGATTCTCGGATATTTGAGAGGTACCACAAATCAAGCATTATGCTTTGGTGGTTCAAACATTTCTCTACAGGGATATGTTGATGTAGATATGGCAGGTGACAGAGATAACAGGAGGAGCACTACAAGATATGTATTTACTGTAGGTGGAACAACTGTCAGTTGGGTTTAAAAAATCCAAAGTGTTGTTGCACTTTCAACAACAGAAGCAGAGTATGTTGCTGCTACAGAGGCTAGTAAAGAAATGATTTGGTTACAAAGGTTTATGGATGAATTGGGTAAGAAGCATGATATGGGCACACTATACAGTGATAGCCAAAGTGCTATTCATCTTGCAAAGAACTCGGCATTTCATTCCAGGACTAAACACATACATCTCAAGTACCATTTCATACGGTCAGTATTGGAAGATGGAGAGTTGAAGCTGGAAAAGATACACACTAGCCGGAATCCTGCAGATATGCTAACAAAAGTTGTAACCAGGGAGAAACTAAGAATGTGCTCAGTTTCAATTGGTCTTCAAGGATGACGATGAAGATGAGGAACAGCCAGGTCCAAAGAGGAGTCATTGTCTAGCAAATGAAGCAGCGATGGAGTTGCTACAATCAGTCTCCAAGTGGGAGATTGTTGGGTGTGGAGCCTGATTATCTTGTTTACTTTGTATCACAGCATTGGACCCCTGTACCTTAAAAGGGGCGGCAACGCTGCCCGTAATTAATCATTGCCGTGGGGGTCCAGGAGGGGGCAGCAGCGCTTTTTGGAGCCCCCCCTTGGCGGGGGTTTCGGGGGCAGTGCCCCCGAAGCTAAAAATAGATGTAAAATTGCCTTGTAAAAGTATAGTAATTTCTAGTCAATCTGGGCCGTTCATAGGCGGATGATCTGACGGTAGAAGTTATGTTTAGTTTATGGTTTTTTTCCCTAGAAGGCAACCCCCTTGTATATATGAGGGTATTGTATTGCGGCTGTGTATTATGCGTGTATTCTCAGAGCGAGAAACAGATTAGGATACTGTGAGAGAGAACAGAGGATATTATAGCGGATCTGCTATAGGTTTTGTCTCTTCATTTTTGCTGGATAATAGAAAGGAAGGATTGGCTGTTCGGGGTGGAGGTAGCCCAAACTGGGTGAACCACGTATATCTGTGTCTCTTTGGTTTTATGTGTTTTGTGTGCTTGAATTTTACACATATTTTATGTGTTGCATTTCTATGTAATATTTAATTTTCTAACATCATGAACCAGACAGAGTGGAAAACAAACACCTTGCAGGAGGCTAAAGAGCAGATAATTTCATCTCAAGTATACAGACCCCTAATCCACAAGAAAAGTAGAATATATAGGATAAGAAAGACAGAGGAAATGAACAAGAGAAAGAGGCAACATGGAAAATAACAATAGATGATCAGTCACCTTTGGAGACTGATACATCTAGCAGGGAGTTTAAGATTAAATATAGGAAGAGAGAAAGAATTCACTTGGATATTGATCAAGCCAAGAAATCAGAGAAGCAGACAATGATAACTATTAGAGACTCTCCTGGTTCTTCTCTAGCAGTTGACCAAACTATATTTGCTCCTACAACTTCAACTACAATTCCATTTTAGCAACAAAGCCTTCAAAGACCTTCATTTACTGCTGCTACAAGGGGAAAAGAGGAAATAATATATGACACCTTCAGAGAGATCAAGAGGAAAAATGAAATATTGAAGACCAACACCTACAACCAATTTTGGAAGCAGACCACCAGTCACAAAGTAGGCTTCTATTAGCCTTCGATTCAGAGAAGGGAAAGATGCGTATGACTTCCTTAGAAGCCCATATTTTTTAGCCAAAATAACTTGTTGATTTCAATCATACATATTTTGATTTTAATGTCATGGACATCCACCCAATAGATCAGATGGAAATGCACAAGCAGACTGGAGAAATGATCTCATCCACACTAACTAGCACTGCAATGAGTCTGTCTAAATTGAAGGTATCATTGGTCAATATTCAGTCCCACCTCAAGATGGAGAAGATTTATTCTCTTGCAAAGGATACCAGAATCAAATCCTTGGAGTATTTAGTTTTGAATATTGGGTATGACCCAAAAAATGTAGAGGCAATAGAGGATATGCTGAAAAAGAAAAATGCAGACATAACAGCCCTCAGAAAGAAGCATAAAATGTCAGCCACTAAAGACTCTCTAACAAAGAAAATAGAGGAGAATGAAGCACAAAAATCAGAGATGATGAAGTTGATAATGGAACAGTCATCACAACTAAAGTAGATGGAGACAGAAGTAGAGAAATTAGTAAAAGAAAAGGAAAAAGCAGTAGAAATGGCCACCATTCCCTTGGAGGTTGTTCCTATTTCACTAATACCTTCAACAACATCAACAAATACAGGTACATCAAGTGGTACATAACAGCTAGCTAAAGCCATGGAGAATATGTTCATCCAAATAGAGGAGATTAAAAATATGGAATCACAAATTAATACCTTGAAGAATCAAAAGGTAAGATCTGACAATGCATATGAAATAGAAGTACAAAGAGCCCAAAAACAGATTCAAAGATTGCGGAAAGTAGAGAAGGAAGGTTCCATTGGTCACACCATTGATCAAGCAAAGGAGATCATATGGACAAGTATAATTTACTCTATGAATTAAGTATGGCCTTCAATTCAAATCATATTTGAACAGAAAGAACTAATTGAAAAGGTAAATGATGCCATAGCTAAAGCAAACAAGGAGCCTGGGCACATGCCTAAGACAACAAATAATATCATAGTATTTTTAAATTCAAAGAGTAGGGATGAATTGGATGAACTTGGAGTGGAAGAAAAAACAACAACAATTCTAGAGGTGAAGAAGGTGCTCACTAAGAAAAGCTTGGTCACACAGTTGGAGGAAAAGTGCCAAAATTTGGAGATTGATGTCAGTAGATCCTTTAACAGAATCGAGCCACTGACCAAAAGAGGGTTACCCTCACTGTTCGTGATAAATGATAAGTTCATGGCCAAGGAAGACTATGTGAAGAAATGGAAACACATTGCTAAGGACGTGTTGTGCTATACAACACCCCCATTTATTAAAAAATAAATGGGGACCCTTTAGAAATAAATAGGAAATCTATTTATTAGCTTTAAAAACAAAAACTTAGGAAAGAAAAGTTTTCTTTTTTAGTTTTCTGCTTTACTCCTTTAGTGCATCGTAAACCGCATAGCTTACAACATAAAAAGACTTACAATCCTCTAAGTTTTGGGTGCTGCGAAATGCGCTAACCTTTTTCGAAGTTATGTTTTAAAAAACTTGCAAATGCTTCAATTATCGTTATACTCTCTTTATCGCATCGCACCTTATTTAAAACAACCAACTCATAAAGAAATTTGATATAAGTGTGATTGAATGGACCCGAGGAGCCCACAAAGCAAAAAAAATAAATCTCTAAAGTCCTATTAAGCACAGTTGCTTGATGTTTTAATACGCAATTCGCATTTCTCTTGAATTAACCAAAAACAAATTCAATATCGCATAAAAGTTACGATATGCGATTTGCACACATCACATTTCACAGTATTTATGGGTAAACTTCACAAACGGTAAAAGTTATATATGGCGATGTGCGAACTAACGACATTTAATTACTCGAGCATGTGAAATGACTTATGTCGTATCAAAACAAAATTTGATATCTAACGGCTTAAAGTTGATTGATAGATATTTCGTGTGAAGGTGAAAGAGATTTGATTTTCAAATGACTATCGATGATTGATATCATATTTGATAAGATTCATATCTATTTTTGCATATTTTGAAATAAATTAACGACGGATTTATCTCTTTGTTCCATACATTTCTAATGATTGTTCTTGATACTTGAAATGAGGAAACCAACTAAAAGGACGAAGAAGAAAGAGATAAAAAAGGAAGGAAAAAATATTGCTTAAATACTGTCTACTGAAGATTAAGACATGCCCCCCTTATTTTCAGATACCACTTGAAACAAGGAATGTGGTGGTTTGTCATGGGAAGCAATGTATCAGTTTTTTGAAAATTAAAAGCAAATTGTGATAGATAAAGTTGCTTCAGCAGAATTATATGTTTCTTCAGATCCAACTGATTTTGACGTTGCGTGTTTATTCATCCACAAGATAGCCACAAGGCCAAAATTTCTCCCTTACACAGATATGGTTAAGTGGGAAATTAACCACTTAAACATAAAATACATAAATTTTAAGGATTCAAGAA